>CM050169.1:146105180-146277680 GCA_027410445.1 Discoglossus pictus
GTTTCTTGTGCTATTTCAGCTACTGGTTTTAACTTCACCATAACTGGTGGAACCCTAAGGTGTCCAACTTTGTTACAATTAAAACACTTTCTTGTTCTTGTTGGCTCTGTCTCCTCCTGCTCAGAAGACACCATAATGTGTGTAGTCTCCTTATTACCTTGTAAGGACAAGTCTCTTTTTTTTTTTTTACTACTATTAACAAAGTCTGTAATGGCAACACCTTGTATTCAGGATGAGATGTTAATAAATCTTTCCTGATGGATTCTCTCAATCCCTCCACAAAGGCTGCTCCCAGCATCTGAGCCTCGTTTCTGAAATGATATATTACCACTGACTGTTTTATCCTGTGTAATATCTGACAAATTAATAGCCTGATTTGCTATTTCATCCGTAAAGCATGCTATTAATAACTGACAGAATTCTGTATCAGCGTTGCAGACAGGCATGTAGGAGTTAACTACATGAGCAGAGACTAGCAGGGGGAGCTGCTCACAGAGAATCTAAAAATAACAGTATATGAGACAGAGTAACTTTCTGAAAAAACATCCTAAATTAACGTTACTTTTACTTTTTCTTTCGTATACTTCTTGTTCCATAGTAAAGCTTAATGAAACATTGAATATCTCCTATAACTTCCTTTTAATAAAGATTAATATTGCCAAGGAGTAGTGGATACAGGGCACTGATTCCAGCAGAGGTAGTATAGTAGATGCTTCATCATCGTTTTAAAAGGGGTTGGTCCTAAAGTTTATAGTCAACTCCCATTTTTCTAAGTTGGGAGCCATGATGGGGCGGTGGCTGTGTGTTAAGAGTTTCATGGTTTCTTTGTTCCACAAACCACTATCTTGTAGCAAACACCATTCTTCTACCTGCAACCTCCCTTCTCATCTTCCCTCAATAATACAGACAGACATATTTTCCCATAAAACCTAACACACACACAGAGAAGGTGGGAGGAGAAAGGGGAGTGGTCTGCTTTGCTTAACTGTAAGAGGGTGGCCAATCCCTCCCACATTTTCTTAAAATGCAAACCGGTCACCTCCCTCTTCAAAGAGTACAGTATCTAGTAAAGTTACAAACACACAGAAACTTCAGACAAAATGTTTCAAAAGAATACATAACCAATTCTCAGAGTCTGCGTTCATGTATATATCTTGAACTATTTACTTTTTAAATCTATCTCCTCCAAGGACACACCTACTTTTACACAAACATTATTTCACGTGCAACTTCATGAAAGCATGAATAGAAACACTTACTGTACAAACTCCTCAATTATTGTAGGAGTTCATACGACCTTAAGCATTGATATAGAAAGAATTCTCTTAACTAAGATACGTCCTTGAAAGAGTTAAACAAAATGGGAGGGGGGAGTATAGGAATTTCTCCTTTTCGCAGTCTGTGTCTTTTGACCTTGAATCACACACAGCTGCACAGAAATCAGCTTTCAGCTTCAGGGAGAGAAATTCTAAGGTACATTTCTCACCAAAACATGCATCACAACCAGCAATGACATAGCATATAACATTATAATCATCAAACCCTTTCTGCAGAAAACTTTAGATTCAAAGATATGTGATTCGGGATTATGCACTATTATGTGCTTACAAACCGACACCGTCAGGGCTTATTGTGCTTACAAACACTATCAGTCTGCCACTGAATTATGTGTCATACATACACGTTTAATCACCCGTAGTGAATGACAGACGTCTCTTGGGGTTACCAAGGCTACCAAGGCCAGGACATAATGACCCCCAAGAGATATTCATCTATCCAGCATGCATAGACCCTTCCCAGGAAAATATGCAAAGCAATCCAATTTCCCAGGGCAAGTATATGCAAGCCCGTATGTGTGACCTCTGGGTTATGTGCGTCTCTAGGCACAAGTCATCCATCTCCAGAGAGTCACACATACACGTGTATGCCCCCCGAACCACAATATCTAAGAAATCACAATCGTTCAACCCACACTACCAACAGACACACACAGGCAACAGATATCTATTATCACAGGTTTTTAAAACGGACCTTCAGCAAGCTATGCCACCTGTGCTTTGGATGCCTTTCAATAGCCGAGTGGTAGGCAAAGATAGTGGCTTGCACAGTACTAATCATCGACCTTACCAGACATATTTCATGAAGGCTCCTTCTGCTGTTGAAAGCCACCACTTCGCTCCTTCTCAGCTATTGTCAGGTCATAAACTCAAGGCCCCACGTTGGGCGCCAAACTGATTTGGATCAGACCACAACAGTCTGAATTAGATATCTGCTCCTTCTCCCAATTAGTGTTGGATGTGCACATTCCAGAGAAATAAGACACAGACACGGTTTTTCTGTATAATAATTCTCAAAGCGCTCTATTCCAAAATGGCAATGTACAAGTTTATATATAAAAACGTTATCTGATCAAACGTCACATGATTCCTTTGTCTAGGAATTAATAGCTTTATTGATTGGTTCAAAATTGCTGCAGTGTGTTGTCATCATAGTGGTCACTTGAGGGAGGATCCGTTCATTTGTCCTTATTTGGTCACGGATGTTTGCATCATCAGGCCACTCCATATTGTTATGTAGCCCATCCTCCATCTTAGGTAACCTCCATTGTTAGTAATCTTCTTATCATTTATACATATATAAGTGAGTAAGGCATGGCAGACAAACATAATAACATGAAAAGACATTTTCCTAATTATCATCCATAACACTTGCAAATGTCCAATCCCTGTAGCTCAGGCAGACAATGTGCTACAGTACTAGATGACTGTGACACTAGACTGTGGCTGAGCCGCAGTTCAACAACATGCTGCAAAGACACAGTCTGTGATAGGCTATTAAATCTAGTACTATAAAAATATTGTATGCATGACTTACAGTGGACGGAGACTATTTGGAAGGTTTCAATGATTAACAATTGAGCTTTGAAGCCCTTGTTAATAAAATTGTGTTGAAATATGAACATAAACATCCCCCAGATTAAATGAATAGGGGACACAAAATAGTAAGATTAAGCTTAATCGTGCAATACCAGTTTTAGCCACTATGAAAAGGTATGTCTTTGCCATGAAAGCTTTGACCCATAATACATTTTATATATAAATATAAAAATACTAGCTACTTTCCCGTAAAAAATAACGGGGCAATAAAATGTGAAGCCAATGCAATGCTGTTTGCCCCAAAATGTAAAGATTTTTCTACTCTGAGGGCCTTTGGCGCTCACTGCGAGCCTCGCACTGAATGCCTTCGGGGCTCATTGCGAGGCTCTCCTCTAGTGTATTTTTGCTCCTCTGAGCACCTCGGCGCTCATTGCAAGGCTCTCCTCTCGTGTATTCTTGCTCCTCTTAGCACCTTCGGCGCTCATTTTGTGCCTCTCCCCTCGTGTCCTTCCAGTTTTGTGCTTTGCAACGCTCATGTTCATCGTTCATCACAAAGGCAGATATATATATCTATATTTTTTAAATAATAATTAATTAATTAGTTACTTAATAAATTAATATACTTTACCTATTTCTAATGAGCATATCCAGCAATCCATAGCCTGAAGAGCTAAAAATCTCTTTTTATTTTCCTGCAGCATACAATGTACAGTTGGACTGTTGCTGCCCTGAGGAGAAAGTGTCATCAATGTGGCAATTGTGCAGTAGAAATAGGCAGCGTGCGCGAGGGCAAACCGTTTTAGATTGGTAATGTTATTAGTTGCAAGTTAGTGTTGTCTATGTGTTACGCGGCTCGCAAGCATTTTCCGTCCTTTGTAATAGTGTATTTTGTACCTCATACGTCCCTGGGTAAAAGATGTACGCTGCTGGAGGTGTTTTGCGCAGTTCTGGGTCGTGTAGCCTCGTTTTCATTTTATTCAGCCCCCATTTCTTTTGTCGCTTAGCCGATTTTCTAGTGCCGAAACTCTGCAAATTTGTTTTTTTGTATTTTATTTTATATTTTTTGTGTTTTACATGTTTTACGATTTGCGCAGTTCGGCCGTTAACTTCGTATTTTTCTGACCTCATATTTTTTTTTATAAGTACCACGTCTCATCATTATTTTTTTCTACATCCTGTGTTCCTCAACTGCTTGCAGCCTAAGGCGATCCCGCGTTTCCTAAGTGCGTGTAGGCTAAGTCCTGCATTTTTCAATGGCAGGAGCGCCTTCGCTGCTCATTTCGTCTAAGTCCCGTGTCTTTCAATGCTTCAACTTGTCTCGCCTCATTGCCTAAGTGCTGCTAGTTTTAATGGCTCAACTGCTCGCCTCGTTACGTGAGGCTCGCAGGCAGTGAGCGCCTTCGGTGATCATCGCCTAAGTGCTGCAAGTTTTAATGCCTCAACTGCTCGCAACAGCACAAAGCGTGACGACGTCTCGCAGTTTGAAAAATTTAATATGTGATGGGAGTTAGGGAGAGAGTGAGAGAGAGGCAGAGAGAGAGGGGGAGGCAGAGAGAGAGAGAGAGAGAGGGAGGTAGAGAGAGAGAGGGGGAGGCAGAGAGAGAGGGAGGTTGAGAGAGAGAGGGGGGAGGTAGAGAGAGAGAGGGGGAGGTAGAGAGAGAGAGAGGGAGGCAGAGAGAGGCGGGGCGGCAGAGAGACAGGGGGATGCAGAGAGATTGAGGGAGGCAGAGAGAGAGGCAGAGGGAGAGAGAGGCAGAAAGAGAAAGAGGGAGGCAGAGACAGAGGGAGGCAGAGACAGAGGGAGGCAGAGGCAGAGAGGGATATATTTTCTGTTATATTGGGGGGGCCGTTGGCAGTAGGTCTGTCCTGGCTTCCTGTTCTGGGAGTAGAGTTGAATTATCCCCCCAGATTTTTTTGGGCTCCTACTCCCATGCCATTGCACCCACTCCCCAGCAATTTCGCCCAGATCTTAAAATGAGTTTATGGATAAACCCCAGTGTTACGATCTGTGTTTCTTGTTGTCTGGCTTGATAAGGCTGTTATGGCAAAACCTACCCAGCAAATGTTTCAGGTTCTTTTATTTCCCTTCACCAAGATAGCTGATGTATTTAAAATGCCCTTAATCAGATTTAAAAATATGAACGCAGGCTCAGCATTATAAAAATCAGGAACTGTTTTTATTGCTGTGGAAACTTCATAACAGGTTCAACGGGTGAATGTTTAAAATTGAACTGATAACATTCTGTAACAGTTTGTGTGTCTTGTGGATTTTGTATTGTAAGGGTTCATAACATATAAACATCCACCACAGCAGTATCTTCTCTAGGAACGCTGACACATACATATATCTTCTAGATATCTCAGTTACCTCCCTTGATTTAGGAGCATACACACACTTCATTACTTGTACAAGAACAGGGCAGCCATTCTCTTCTCAGTTACCTCCCTTTATGTTGCAGCATCACAGACTGCAATCAAAACTGACTTGACTGCTTCTCAAAAATGACAGTTACCTCAGAAACACTGGTTACCTCATAACATTCTAACTGTCAATTAACTCCTTATCAACTGGACACAATTAAACATACAGTAATCAACATAACACAACATAGGGCCATATTAAATTCCAAGCCCATAGCAGCAATGGCACACCCCCAAAGCCTGTGGGCTTGAAATTCACCGTAGTTACAGAGCTATTACATTCAACCATGCCGCATCAAACGTGCCATAGATGCAAGCCTGTAAACCCTTTCCATGCACACAAGCTGTTAAGAGACTGGCCGAGTCACGTCTGGCCATTACGATCCAATCGCGGTATAAAGTAGTGCGTCACAGGCCTAGCAGCCAATAGAAAGCGGTCTAGCCGCAGATGATTGACAGAAGGAGATTATAAATTTGCGTTCCTCCCACCCATTAATTGACTGTGTTGTTGGAGGTTCCTGAGAGAGACAAGAGAGAGTAGGAGTATTTTGGGAGCAGTAATTTGCGGTTTTATACATTTATCTTCTACTATTTACAATGTTACACTTAATCCTTGATAACACATATTTACATATTCCACATAATTGCAATACACATAATTTAAAGAACACACATAAAGACACATAGAGCTAGGTAACTCCATACACACACACACATCCATCCCAACCCCTACACCCCATTCCCCAACAGTTATTAATTTTGGGATTGAAATGGAGGGAAATGGAGGGAGGAGAAAGGAAGGGAGAGGAGATGTGGGGAGGAGGAGAAGATGAGAGGCGAGGAGGAGAAAGAGGAAAGAGAGGTCGCACTGGGGAGAGGTGGTGGAGAGGAGTGGTGGAGAGAAGGAGCAGGAGGGGTAGCAGGAGAAGGAGGGGAGTGTAGAGGAGGAGGTGGGTGGTGGCAGGGTGCCCTTAGCACCAGGAAAACCTAGAAGAAGGACAGAGGGGGAGGGGCCCCCTTGGTGTTATCCGTGGCTGCCCCATGATCCTTGCAGGGGGGGGGGGGAGTTAGGCCAGGTCCTAGGGCTCAGCCATGGAAGGAGGTAGTGGCTGAGGTTACAGCAGTGGGCACAGCACCAAGGGATGTTGCTACAAACTCCACCCAGGCCCAGACCCTCCCCACTCACACACCGCCACCTCCTCAACTGGCCACGCCCCAGGGGCCTCCATCCACAACATCAGGCCAGGCTGTGCAGGCGGAGATTCTGGCCATCATGCGGCAGCAGTTGGAGTGTCTCCGGGGGATCCAGGCCAGAATCTCTGCTAATCATGCAGAGGTAATGCGCGGCTTGGCCAGGCGCAATACGGAGGAGGCATCATTTGATGACTGAATCCTACATGGCCGGACTGCTCAGGATTGGGGCGGACCAGAGCGCATTTCAGGGAGTCACCGCAGAAGCTATGTAACGCGCACTGGTCAGCAGCCCGGCCTCCTCCACTCCGGAGGCATCCCCGGCCACCCGCAGCCCAGCCCCTCCTCTCCTCCCACCATGCCTCCACCACTGCAGGTGCCACTGCCTCCTGGGGGGTTTCCTCTCCCTGCCCTCCACACACACACACACCACCCCCATGGAGATGACGGCCAGCCACAGGGGATTTGGGCCCTGTGCCTAGGTGGAGGAGGACCGAGGGGCTGCACAGATGTTTGTGCCTTCTCAACAGCACTCCTCAGTGACAATCTATTGGTCACAATGTTAACCTAATCTAGCCTGGCTACTGAGACTTGGATCTTGGCCTATGTGATGGTAATATTTTGTATGCAGATGGCTACCTTCCATCACATAGTCCATGATCCTCTCTTCTGTTGAACATCTTACCAACTGATTGTCACTGAGGAATGCTGTTGAGAAGAGATACTGCTGTCCCTATCTTTTTTAAGGCCCTATTTTGTAGGTGTTATTTTATTTATTATTTTGTTTTGTCATAGGTACAATTCAGGTGCATGAAGGCATCTTATGCATCTGCAGGCTTTGTGAAGGTAAAGGTAAGGTTTTCACAGTGCCTCTCAGGTAGACATCCTTCAATGACAACCCCCCCCCCCCCTGCTTCACATGTAGCTCCCACAATCTTAAAGCTATCATAAAGCCAGATATCTAAGAGATGATTGTTGTTAAATGTAGACTACAGCATGTGATCCTTACCTCAATATCAGTCTGAGAACAGAGCCTTGGGTCTGATGTAAGTAAGAGTGAATCTGGCTGCTGACCTTTGTGTCCTCTCTGTATTAATGGGTATTTTCCCCTATTACTGATTATCCAGAGAACTAGCTAATAGTTAGTAATGCTTGCAGATGGGAATCAGGTAAGTTGGTATATTGTTACAGTTACAGTATTTAGCACTGTACTTTACATGCATGTTTTTTTTTTATCCTCCACCGCCTTTTTTTAGTTGACCACTTTTTTCAGATTTTTTTATTTTCACCACACTGTATGTGTGAAACTGGATTGGATTACACATTCCAGAGGTTTAATCATCTGTTTCATTGAGCAGATCTAGACAAGTTGTAAATGCTATGCACATTAATGGTTTCTTCAATTAAATGGAGTGATTTGTGGTGATCCTTTTTTTCATCAGATTCCAGTTGCAGTGGTGTAGTGTCCACATGTGACCCTGGTAGGTGCCATTCATCATGCTTATTCTAGACTATGACATTACCCCTGGTAGGTATCCCCTTTTTCCCACAAGCCTCTTGCTTTCCCGGGATCCACCCACACCACACCCATGATATTAATGCACATTCTTGTCCATTTCTGATTGTGCCCTGTGTATGAAATAAAGCTTTGTTATACTGTTCTCACTGTTTCAGTGTGTTTTCAATGGTTGGGGTTTTGAGACAACCACATACATCACATTTGTGTCACATTCCTATATATATAAACTAATGAGCCCTAGTTACTATGCAATAGATCAATACATATAATAGTAATAATAGCAATAATAATAAAGGGTTAATACACATGCAAAGTACAATTTGTTATACTGTGGAATATCAACATTCCCCTTAGAGCCTGATAACAATATGACAGGTGATACTGGAGTCCCACACCATTGCTGGTGGCCATGTCCCAAGATGTATAGCCATTTCCATTTTGGTGACCCCCAATTATGATTTGCTTTTCATCATTTTACATTAGTGTGGTGTATGTTCCCCTGGTCCCCTTGTGGATTGCTAAGTGGTTATGGTGAAGGTGCTTGTGTTCTTGAATGAAGCTGGTAGCTATATACCATGTAGGGCCACTGTAGGTGGGCAGGTGATAGCAGAGAGGTCAGACAAATCCCAGTCCACTAGAGAAGGAACTGCCAACTCACTCCAGTATATTTGGCATGCAAACCTTGTGGAAGAAACTTAGCTAAATGTGCTGCAGTCCATAGGGTCACAGAGAGTCAGACACGACTGAAGGACTGAACAATAAATAATAAAATGTTCCCCTGGTGCTTGATATATGTGATGTGGCAGTGTAATTTGGCCCCTATTTGTTTTCCCAATGTAGATGTGATGAGAGAGATGTATATGCAATCATATATGTATTCCAGGGTCCACATTAGAGTCTCTGTGAGTGAGAAAGGGTGAATATGGCATCAGTGTCAAGTTGTTGTGTTGCTATTTAATCAGGTAGTGTGTCTTTAATTGTTTTATGCATGTTGCAGCATGGCTTTTCATATTGGCATATGCATGACCATTCCAACATATGATGAAATAAAATATTTTTTAAATGCCTATTTTGTATTTGGGGATTGTTGTGCAAGTAATTGTAATGCCTTTGCATGCTTTCCTCATATTTTAAAGTCCAATGGTGTGTTTATATTGGGCCTCATTCAATTTGAAGCCCCCAATTCGCAGGATATAGGCCCTATGTCTGCGGGCCTGCTGCTGGCCCGCAGCGTGCTAGACTTACAGTACAATTCATTTCAACAAGACCGCAAGTCCTGGCCCGATTTAACTCCGAAATTACACATTAAAAATATAATTTAATATTGCAGGCTTGAGACTGTTCTGCAATTAATTCTAATGTCTTACATTGTGTTCCCCATCATGTACAGTACAGTATTGAATTTATATTTGCAGTTACAGTGCTTGTTGGCCGACTTTTGCCATTTGTGGCCTTAGCGGATTGGTTAGTGAGGGGGAATCGGAGCAATTGAATAGCGATTTGCAATTTTAGCGATTGTAACTCTTGCAGCCGTGAAAGATCTAAGGCTTGGATGGGCTTTAACTTGCAAGGTTAATCATCTCAAGGAATCAGAGGCCAGAGCTCGTAACATGATCAGAGCCAATTGAATAGCAACAAAAGTATTTGAAGCCCGTAATATTTTTCCCTCCATTTGCGGGCTACGGGCTTGAACGCCAGCATATGTTAGGGGATCCGCTCATAATTGGTTGCTTTATCTTGCCATAAAGCAAATGGTTTCTTAAGGGTGGGGAGATGTATATGAAGCATGTTGCCAACAATAAAGGACAATAGAGATATATTCACTGAAGAGTCCGGTTCCTTAATGGGGACCTTTTCACTATTGTGCAAGGAGAGTTTGCTAACAGAAAAAATAGGGTCCATGGAATTTTTTTAAAGATCATAGTCTGGATAAATGTATCAGTAGATTTACCTAAAAGTAATGTCCATTACAACTGACAATCCTGCCTGGATTTAAAACTCTTACCAGTAGTGATCCATAGATTTTCTGTACAAGTATGTGTACTTTTGACAGTTTTTTCTTATGCACCAAATATCTTGATGCTTTATAAACAAAAATAAAAATGAAGGAACCTTTAATTTAACCTGCTGACAAATTGTTGTGATCAAATCAATTGTGATAAACCAATGAAGTGTAATTTCTTGGACGGCTGAATGGTCTCCTAGCCAAACCAGAACCCAAGTGCACCCAATGGATGTAGTTCCATTTTCCATATTATATTTCAATTGGAAACTGGGAAAACCATAAACTTCTATTGGACCACAGGAGTTTCAGGTTTGGGACAGTCTTGCTTGACAATAGGCCATTGCAAAAGGAATCCGAAACTTGAACTTCCATCCTACAGATTTCATTGAATATATTCGCAATGCTACATCAAATGGGAAAGGGCTGTGTATTTCTATTTTATAAAAACTGGTCACCCTATTAGGGGATTCACCAATATTCACTATTCACTGTGCCCACTAATCAAGCTCATTCTTTCACTAACCAGCAAATGGTGCAGCAAAGACCAAAGAACATCATGATAATTATTTTGTTTAGCTAGTATAAAAAATACGGAGGGGTTAAAATGTATTTTCCATATTTTCTTAGGATCTACAAAGAGGCTGTCCTGAGAGTAGTACTTATCTCCTTCCTTCCCTGAATTGGCCACTGCAAGCAAATCTAGAATTGGCCTAGTAGAATCTTTAGAACCACATCCTAGGCAGATCCTCTCCCCCCCACTGGACAACTGATAGGAAGTGCAGATAATTAGCACTGCTAGACCCTAAAATAACAACACTAAAATCTTTAAAAGCCACAATGATTATTTTCTTTCAGATACTGAATGATTACTAATTAGTTGATAAGTTAAAATATGAAACCCTATTGTATGACCACTGAAGTAGCACACTTAATAAAATGAAGCAAAACGGCAAACATGCTATTATAATAAACTAGTAAATTGCCCGTCAAAAATGCCGGGATTAAAATTGTAATGCTGTTTGCCATACAATGTGAGCACCTTCGGCGCTCATCGCGAGCCTCTCCCCCCGTGTACTTCAACTTTCCTGCTTTGCACTGATCACCTTCGGCGCTCATTGCGAGCCACACTCTGAGCACCTTCGGTAATGCCATGTGTGTCTTTCCACCATCTCCCCCCTGTCCCTTCCCTGTGTGTTTCTCCACTGTGTGTCTGCTGAATGTTTGCGTGTTACACGCTGACTACCATTGGTTTTATTTTGAAAGTCCTGCGTGCCTGGCGTTGTTGGTGTAAGTGTTACTGTCTTTGCCGTCGTGCCTGACTTAGCTCAGCCTCGTTTTCATCCAGTTTCAGAATTCTTACATTTTTCATCTGCCATTTTTTTTCCTTGATTAGCCAATTGTATATTGCCGAAAACCCCCACATATGGCTCAAAATCACTTGCAACCTCACTCCCAGGCTTCTTGGCTTTCCCCTTGTGCTGTGCGTGAGTGTGTTATTATTTTTGTTAAATTATTTTGTTTGTTTTTCGTGTTTTTAGAGTTACGCGCTTGGCTTGCAGTTGCGACCCTCGCAGTCGGTGCCTCAACTGCTCGCCTCGTTCCGCGATGTTCTTAAATGTTCTCCATTTTGCATGTTTGTTGGAATATTCATATCATACTTCATCCAACTTAAAAATCAACACTCAAGCTTTATTTGTATGTTAAATATGCATCTAAGACTCATGAATTTATATTGTGTTTTATTTATAAAGAGCTCCATCTCAAGGAAATGCCAGTCCCCCATCTGAGTACCATATAAACCTTCCAGGAGGTATTCAGGAATTTGAAACATTACAGCTAGGGGAGAGAATCACAGATAGTTTTTTATATATATAATGTGTATTCAGTTTCAGAACCTTGATGTATGGACTAATTCACTGGATGAAAGGGAAGTCTGCATAACAGTCCTAGTGATAAAAAAATAATTTTCCTATAAGTCAGATGTTCTAGAAATAGTTGTTAAAACTCTGGGTCTACTTAATAGACCACTGGGCAGTGAAAATGTTGAAGGGCCACTACAGTGAATTTACAATTAAAACTCATATATTTATTTGCTGGGTATACAGCAGCTATTAAAAACAGTATGCCTTTTAAAATAAATAAAAGTTAATATTTTTTCTTAAACTGTTTGTTTTCTCATCGAGCAGAGCTGCATATCTCTTCCTTCATTTGAGAGGGAAAGGTGTTGTGTCAATTTCATACTTATCCAAGCAGCTAATATTATTTGTTTGGTACATACTTGACAAACAAGAGCATTTGTTCTAGACACGCAGTGGTCCTTTAAACTTTCTAAAAGTCTGTAATATTTGCAAATATTAGGGAATAAAAATACATGTAAAACTCTGGATATTTGCACTGACCAAGTTATGGAGCTCTATATGTAAATCTGTAGACTAGAGGCTCACAAACTGTATTTCTATAAATCAGCAATTTATTCAGACAGTCAACTAAACTGTGTAGGAGAGATGTCTAGATAGTAGACTTTATTATTTATCATTAAATGATCTTTGTAGTTTAGGAAGAAAATCACAGTTTGTGAAGTATATCACAAACTAACACATTTAGCAGCTATTTAAGCAATGAGCATAAAACATTTTAAAGAAATTCTTAATCTAGCAGACTCTACATTTTTAAAGCGGTCTTGCAAATTAAAAAAAAATAGAAAACTATTGATTTACACCCATTGGTTGTACCTTAATAAAAAAAAACAAATCATAAGGAAACTCTGACTTGTTGCAATAATAGTATGAGCAGAGCCTTAATGTAGATTTTATTTCTCCAGTTTCAATACTCGTTTTTCATTTAAAAAACATTTTAGTATTACAATTCTGTTTTTTTTTTTTTTTAAATGCAGGACAGAACATTTATGTTTTCAATGACTCATTAAATAGACAATGGGCACCTTGTAAGAAAAGATGAAGCTACCAGTGGTGGAATTGGTGCTTTGCACCAAGGGCCATCACTTACAGGGGAAACCACTGCCATGCTGTTTAAATAGGATATTATATTTTTTTGTTTATTTGTATACTTTTTTTAAATATAAGGGACTAGCACATTTTGGAGGTGAGGAGCCAAAAAGGGGCTTTGGGTCCCACGGTGGGGGGGGGGGGGGGGGGGGAGAGATGAACATCAGGAAGGCACAGAAGTAGTGGACAAGCAGCTGTGGCCCATGTACTCACTAGATCCAGAGGCAGACAGATCTCAGAGAGTGGGTGACCTTGTGACAAACTCAGTAGATTGGAGCAAGTACTAATCTGGAGTTACATGGAAATTATAAAGAGTAAATGGGGGAGTAGAAGGCAGCAAAATAAATAAATATGGAGGAAATTGCAGAGGAAAACTGAATAAAGACAGATTGGGAAAAAAGAGGCTAACAGGGCAGCCTTGGGTCTTGGAAAAACAAAAAATCAGGGTAGTCAATAGGATTTTTGGAAGGAGGGGTCTGGAGGAAAAGAAAACGAAAAGAGGGACCTGTGGGTATGAGGGAAAAGAAACAGAAAACAATTATATTTTGAAGAATAAAAATCCAAGCTGGAGTCCGGAGGGAAAGGAAATGAACAGAGGGGCCAGGGCCCAGGGAATGCAATTCAACGGCCTCACAAAGTGGAGAAAGTGGAAGTTTGACCTGGGCTAGACATAACATGGGAATAGTAAGGGTGATAGAGGGTTAACAAGGGAGTTGTGTAAGCTTAGCTCGTGACTGAGGGGAGGAGTGTAGGCACACTATAGGGGACTGCATCAGAGAATGTGTTAGTGTAACACGAGGCTGCAATCTTTGGTGATCTATCTTGCCAATTGTGCTGAGAATGACTTCTCAGGCTATTCAAGATCTACTGGTTAGAAAAGGTAGGGAAGCAGAAGTGAGGGGGCAAAAATGGCTTGCATCTATAATCCCCCCTTCTGTGGGTTTGTTTGATGAGTCTGGCAGGGCAACAGTTGGTAGCAGATAGTTACATAGTTACATAGTATTTAAGGTTGAAAAAAGACTTTCAGTCCATCAAGTTCAACCTTTTAAGATCTCCTCAATATGCGGATTAACTATTAATTCATTAGTTGTTAATTAATTATTAATCAATTATTTAATGTTTTTTTTTTTTTTTTTTTTTATTATTATTAATTAGTCCAGAGGAAGGCAAATAGAAAGAAAAAAAAAAAAAGCGAGACTTAGCCAATTGTCTAAAGGGGAAATGTTAAAAATTTGGATCATTACTGTCTCTCTAATTATCCATGATAACCCTGAATACCCTTTTTAATTAGAAATAAATCTTTAAAGTTATCTATCGAATCCGCTGTCACCACCTCCTCTGGTAGAGAATTCCACAGATTAACCACCCTTACTGTGAAGAACCCTTTTCTTTCTTTGAGGTGGAATCTTTTTACTTCTAACCTCAAGGGATGTCCTCTTGTCAGTTGAAAACCTCTTGGCACAAAAAGCTCCCCCGACAAATCTTTATACTGACCCTGGATGTATTTATATAAGGTAATCATATCTCCTCTTAGATGCCTTTTTTCTAGAGAAAATAAGTTTAATTTGGTTAGTCTTTCTTCATAACTTAGACCCTCCATTCCCCTTATTAGTTTTGTTGTCCTTCTCTGTACCTTTTCCAGCTCTAAAATGTCCTTTTTATGAAGTGGTGCCCAAAATTGTACTCCATATTCCAAATGAGGGCGTACTAAAGATTTGTATAGTGGCAGAATTATATTTGCTTCCCTGGCTTCTATACCTTTCTTAATACATGCTAATATTTTATTTGCCTTTGCAGCTACTGCTTGGCTTTGAGCACTGTTACCTAGGTGGTTGTCCACAAGCACTCCCAAATCCCTTTCAATATCTGATACACCTAGATTTGCTCCATTAAGATTATAAATTGCATGGCTATTTTTCCTTCCCAGATGCATAACCTTACATTTATTCGTATTAAATCTCATCTGCCATTTAGATGCCCATTCCTCAATTTTATGTAAATCCCCTTGGAGGGAAAGCACATCATTTTCTGATTTAATTACCTTGCACAACTTTGTGTCATCAGCGAAAATGGAGACACCACACTCCAATCCTACCTCTAAGTCATTAATAAATATGTTAAAAAGGAGAGGACCTAATACTGAACCCTGAGGAACCCCACTTACCACATTAGTCCAATCGGAGTATGTTCCATTTACAACAACCCTTTGCTTCCTGTCTTTTAGCCAGATCTCAATCCATGAGCAGATATTTACTGCAATTCCTGTATCCCTTAGTTTGCCCAATAGTCTCCCATGTGGCACTGTATCAAAAGCCTTTGCAAAATCCAAAAAGACTACATCCACTGAGTTGCCTTGATCCAGGTTCCTACTAACCTCCTCATAGAAACTAATTAGATTTGTTTGACATGACCTATCCCTCATAAACCCATGTTGACTCCTACTTATAATCCTGTTCAAATATACATATTCTTGTATATTATCCCTTATTAACCCTTCTAAAAGCTTCCCCACTACAGAAGTGAGGCTCACTGGTCTATAATTCCCCGGATTTGCTCTTGCTCCCTTTTTAAATATAGGTATCACATCAGCTTTTCTCCAGTCATCTGGTAGAGACCCTGTGTTGAGTGAATCTTGAAAAATTAAATATAATGGTTTGGCTATTACAGAACCCAGTTCTCTTAGTACCCTTGGATGTATTCCATCAGGACCCGGGGCTTTATTAACATTTATTTTTTCCAACCTCTTTTGGATTACTTCCTGTGTTAACCAATTATTTGGCAAAGGTAGTGTAGCCCCATTATGTCGCAGTGTCCCAACCACTGGTACCTCTCTTGTGTATACCGAGGAAAAGAACCTATTCAACTCATCTGCCTTTTCCTGGTCACTAATTTTCAGACAGCCTGTTTCACATTGTAATGTTCCTATAGCTTCCTTCCTCGCCTTCTTCCCATTAATATACTTAAAAAATATTTTAGGGTTAGTCTTACTCTCTTTTGCAATTAATTTTTCATTTTCTATTTTAACCAGTCTAATCGCGCTTTTGCAAGCCTTGTTGATTTCCTTGTATTCCCGTAAAGCAGTCTCTGTCCCATCTTGTTTGTATAATTTAAATGCCTGTTTTTTGCTCCGTATCTTGATCTTTAAATCATTGTTAAGCCACATGGGTTGTGATTTACTCCTTTTACTTTTATTCCCACACGGTATATGCCGATGTGTATGTATATTTAGTAAGGATTTAAATGTTGTCCATTTATGTTCAGTGTTTTTACCTATCAGTTCTCTGTCCCAGTCTATACTTTGTATTGCTGCCCTTAGACCGTTAAAATCTGCCCTTTTAAAATTAAGAGTTTTTGTTGGCCCCTTAAAATGTTGTTTTTTTAATTCAATCTCAAATGAGACTGTGTTGTGATCACTGTTTCCCAAAGGTTGCCCTATTTCAACATTTGATACAATATCAATATTATTTGTAATGAGTAAATCTGAGATAGCTTCATTTCTAGTAGGCTCCTGTATAACCTGGGCCAGATAATGATCCCTGAGTGTACTCAAGAACCTGCTCCCCTTAGCTGAACTGCTGGTCTCATTTATCCAGTTTATTTCAGGGTAATTAAAATCTCCCATTATTAGAACTTGCCCGTGCTTAGCTGCATTTCCAATCTGTAACAATAATTGTATTTCCTCACTTTCAGCTATATTTGGGGGTTTATAGCATACTCCTACTAATATTCTTTTGGAATTTGCTGCTCCGCTATTTAACTCTACCCACAAACATTCAACTTTATCACTAGGTCCACCATAAATATCTTCTCTGACTATAGCCTTAAATTCAGGCTTAACATACAGACAAATCCCTCCTCCTCATTTACCATTGCCTCTATCTTTCCTAAATAGGTTATAACCATCCAGATTAACAGTCCAGTCATGAGATTCATCCCACCACGTTTCGGTAATGCCTATTAAATCCCATTTTTCATTAATTGCTAATAATTCTAACTCTCCCATTTTTCCTGGCAAGCTTCTGGCATTAGCAAGCATACACCTTATGTTATGAGTCTGTAGTTCTGAAGTGCCTGCCACTGAACTTGAATTACTTAGTACTACCTCCATATTGACTATACTACCCCTCCCCCCATCTCCTCCCCTATGAGTTGTTAATTCATCCCTTATACCCTCTACACTTTCTACCCCATTACTTATATCTAGTCCCCCCCCCCCCCCACCTACTAGTTTAAAAACTCCTCCAGCCTTTCTACCATCCTATCCCCTAGTACAAAAGCTCCCTCATCATTAAGGTGCAATCCATCCCTACTGTAGAGATTGTACCGAAGTGAGAAGTCAGCCCAGTGCTCTAAAAAGCCAAACCCCTCCTTAGTGCACCACATCTTTAGCCACGCATTAACCTCCCTAATCTCCTTCTGCCTCCCTGGGCTAGCACGTGGCACTGGTAGTATCTCAGAAAATACTACCTTGGAGGTCCTTGCCTTCAGCTTATTACCTAGTTCTCTAAAATCATTCTTTAGGACACTCCATCTTCCACTAACTTTGTCATTGGTACCAATATGTACCAAGACCGCCGGTTCATTTCCAGCCCCTACCAATAATTTGTCTACCCGATCCACAACATGACGAACCCGAGCACCCGGGAGACAGCAAACTGTTCGATTGCTGGGATCTGGGTGACAAATCACCCTGTCTACCTTCCTAATAATAGAGTCCCCTACAACCAAAACCTGTCTGTTATGCCTATTCTGCCCTCCCTCTTCTCCAGTAGAGCTGTTCGCCCGGCTGTTAGAGGGAACAGCTCTATCTGGCATTGCCATTCCTGAATGGACATCGCCAACAGTTTCACTCAATCTGGCAAATCTGTTGTTGTTTGCCAACTCAGAACTGGCCTGCCTCCTCCTGTTCCCCCTGCTTCCCCTTGTAACTGTAACCCAGCTGCCTCCCTGGACATCCTCACTTGCCCCAGCTCCACCCTCCATGCTAGGCCCAGCTAAACTGTGCTCAGTGAGCACCAACCCCCTTTCCAGTGGAGCAATATCACTAAGTGCTGCAATTCTCCTCTCCAGATCTCCAATTTGAGCTTCCAGAGAGGCAACATGCTCACACCTCTCACAGAGGTATGGAACCTGGATCATCTGTTCCAGTATTGCATACATATGACAGGATGTACACTGAATAAGGTTGCCACTGGACTGACTCATAATTATTATTATTGTCTACGAAATTTCAGTGGGAAAAATAAAGAATATAATATAATATATTTATATAAAGTTTTCCTCCTTTGCACTATAAATCTGCCCTCCCTTTTCTTTGAAGGCCCTCCTTTTATTTAAACTCCTAGGCTTTTACTAGAATTGCACTTGATACTGAAAATGTTCGCAAGCTCACAAGTTCCCCTTCTCCGGTTTCTATTAATTTCGGCCTTCTCGCCTGGGCACAATTAGTGCACTCTGCAATTTATCAGCCTTTGCTTGTAAGGTAAATCCACTTGTAAACAGGCCCCAAACCAGCTCACAAATCCTTTATCCTAGTTTAACAGTCAAGCCACACCCCTCTCACCTGGGCACACTTAGTGCCCTCTGCAGTTTATCAGCCTTTACTTGTAAGGTAAATCCACTTGTAAACAGACCCCAAACCAGCTCACAAACCTTTTATACAAGTTTAACAGTCAAGCCACACCCCTCTCACCTGGGCACAATTAGTGCACTCTGCAGTTTCTCAGCCTTTACTTTTTAAGGTAAATCCACTTGTAAACAGAACCCAAACCAGCTCACAAACCTTTTATGCAAGTTTAACAGTCAAGCCACACCCCTCTCACCTGGGCACAATTAGTGCACTCTGCAGTTTATCAGGCTTTACTTTTTAAGGTAAATCCACTTGATGTTCCCATAGAGCACCACAAGGAGCCTGAGGCATCCAGTGCTGCAATTTCCCTTGAGCAAGGGATTTCTAGGGAAATGCCACCTTAGCCAGCGCAAGGAACTTTAAGACTTAGCCCCCTGAGATGCTCCCACCCACCACAGCGCCATAGCCCCTCACCTACCTCCAGGAGAAGAAGATCCGGATCTCCAGGACCATCTGCGACGGTGGGGCGGCGAGGAACACCAGCTGCGTCCACCGGTGAGGTTGGCGTGAGAGGACACGGTTCCGGTGGTCGGCCCGATCCAAGGGTCACCCGGCCACAAGCAGAGAGGTCAGTGCCATCTCATGACGCGAGGCAAGTTGAGGAGAGGCCGACAGGAAGATAGGCCCAATTCAAAATGATGGACTGGAAGTCGGGTATGGAGGCAACGGGGCTACTGGCGGGAGTTCCAGGTAGTATTGCGGACATCGCGAGACTTGCCAGTGGGGGTACTTCTGGGTCAGACCTACGGGAAGGGGTTTATGGGAAACCCACAGGCCTCAGTTTCTTTTAGGATTACTGCTTTGGTTTATTCCATCCGCCCTAGCGGAAATAGAGGGAGGATCACCCCAAGAATAATTTACAAGACAGACCGTCTGATGAGAAAAGGAAGATGTAGCATATATGTCTGATGGAGAGGCCTGGGATTCGGTGGGTTCCCCTGGGATCAACGAATTTACGTCTGATGATGATGTTGATTTTATCCCAGATACTCCATTGTCCAGTGAGGGAAACCTACAAAACGGAGGGAAGGACCCACCGCAGCCGGGTTGTTTCGTGGGGAAGCAGAGGATCAGCGAGAGCAGGAACAGCGAACATGGCCTGGCGTCTCTGGAGTCAGGTCACAGGTGAGATGCGGTGACGCCAATGTCGTAACACAGGAGGAATATTCAACAGAGCGGGAGAGGGCTGGCCCCCCCTGTTGAAAGGCAACCGGTAGGACAAGAGGTGCACATCGGACCAACAGCTTCCGGCGACCACACAGTGCGGCAGATGCAAGGTGAGACATTATCTATACCCACATCACAACACGACCAAGGAGTTATTGCTCACCTCAGGAACATCTTAGCGCATCTGGAGGGAAGGTCGGTTAACATTGCCAGAGCATGGGTTCCCCCGGGCGACTCCCTATGGGGGGTTACGGGGTCAGTGGGTGCAGTGATTCATCCTAGTGGGGACTCTGAGGCCATAGGGGACGAGGCTACCACTTCCCAGCGTCCAGGATGAGGTTATGGTCTTAGCTGATATGGCAAAAGGCAGGCCTTCTCTATGTCAGTTGGGTCCCATCGGGGTACATGTTCGTTTGGAAGTAAGGGAAAAAATATGGAGAAGGAAATTTATTGAAATGTTTTCCCTTCTTCCCCTTGACAACTATTTCGAGGTTAAGGAGAGGAAGGATGAAACAAAGAAGGAAGAGGAAGAGAGAAAGAAAAGGTACAGGAAGGGTGCCCAAAAATTTTAATAACTGGCTTCAAGCCCTTGTTATCATGGCCAGTATAATAGGTGAAAAGGCCCGTGAGAATTGCTCAGCCTTATTTTGCTACCTGGATGAGAGAATATACATCGAACCTATGGGGGCATGGCCTGATGGTTATACGATGAACACTTTAGACAAAAACTAGCAGTAAACAGGGATTCGAATTGGGATGATAGAGATATGGGATCGTGGATGCGTATCGTCACCCTGCCAAGTCCCTTTCGTGTTGCGGCCGGGAGACAGGCCTTTAACCAATCAGGAGGGGCAGGAAAAAAGGGCTACTGCTTTCAGTACAATGAAGGCAGCTGTAAGTAGGGGTTGTCATGCCATTTTAGACACAAATGTAGTGAATGCGTTAACCCCAACCCAGCTTTTAGATGTTACAGAAAGAGTAAGGGAGGGCCCGAGGGGTCACAGAAGGGGGGCGACACCGATCAAAGCCGCAAGGATGGCCCCTTGGCTAAAACAGTATGGTAGGGTTTCAGGGAATTCGGTTACAGCTCAATTCTTGTTTAACGGTTTCAGTTTAGTTTTTTTGATAATTCCATCAGATAGGGGCCCTTTTGGTACGTGTACGAGGAATCTCATGTCAGCAAAAGAGCATATCCGGGTAGTTTGGAACAAACTTAGCAAAGAAGTGCGATTAAGGAGAATGGCTGGCCCTTTCAAACACTACCCCCTGCCCGATGTTAAAGTCTCCCCTCTAGGGGTGGTGCCCAAAAAGGAGCCTTGTACCTTTCACCTCATACATCATTTATCTTACCCCGTAGGGGCTTTGGTGAATGACGGGATAGATAAGACACTGTCCTTGGTTTACTACGCTTCTTTTGACCAGGCCATTGGTTTAGTGAGACGGGCCGGGCCAGAGTCCTTCTTAGCAAAGTTTGACATAGAATCGGCTTTCTGGCTACTACCGGTGCACCCCACTTCACATCAACTACTGGGCTGTAAATTTAAAGTGGAGTATTTTGTTGATTTGTGTCTTCCAATGGGGTATTCCATCTCTTGGGGATATTTTGAGTCGTTCAGTACTTTGTACAGTGGGTTGCCGAGCAATTGGTCGGGCAGAAGGTTTTCATCCATTATCTCGACAACTTCTTAATAGTGGCTCCCTCTTTTGGTCTCTGCCTACACGCCATGAAATGCTTTCATGATGTTGCTCAGGATTTTGGTATTCTTCTAGCGATAGATAAAACTGTGGGACCAGTCAGGGTCATCCAGTTCTTGGCTATTTCTCTTGACTCGGTTAGGCTGAATCTTTCCTTCCAGAAGGTAAAGTCAAGGATCTGATTGAAGTAATCTCCAGCATGGCTGGGCGGGGTAAGCGTTGCTAAAAGAGATCCAGTCACTTTTAGGCAAGCTCAACTTTGCCTGTAAAATCATTCCTATAGGGAGAATCTTTGCGAGACATTTGTCCTTGGCCACAGCCGGTACCAAGCGACCTCATCATTTCATCAAGATCACAAAGTCATTGAGACATGATTTAGGAGCCTGGAAAGCCTTTTTAGAAGGTTTTAATGGGCAGTAATTATTTATTGCAAAGAGAGTGGGCAACCAGGACATTCACCTTTTTACAGATGCAGCAGGTAGTGTGGGTTTTGGGATTTATTTTCAAGGACTGTGCTGAGCGGTGGCCCGTTGCCTGGTTGCATTCCAATATTGTTAATCCTATAGCGGTAGCAGTACTGTTATGGGGTAACCTGCTTCGTGACCAACATGTGGTCATTGCGATAATATTTCTGCAGTGATGGCAATTAACAACGTGTCGTCTTCCTCTCCCCCGGTAGTGCTATTATTGCACAGGTTAGTGTTAACATGCTTAAAGCATAACTTCAACTGTAGAGAAGTTCATGTTCCCGGGGTTGATAATGACATAGCTGCGGAAAAACCAACCACCCGCCCAGAGAGTATCTGGGAGTTATTGTAATGGCAGTCCCCAGGGTGGCTTAGAAATGACAGGGGTGGTTACAAGGGAACGGTTGGCTAATTGAAAGCAAGCTATAGTGGCTATGCACGTGTTTACTCTGATGATACTGTAATGATGTCAATTTTCTCTGTTCTTCCCCTGTAATCAGTTTACATGCATGTTTTCTTTGTCCAAAAAAAAGAAAAGAAAAGAAAAATACATATATATATGTGTATATATATATATATATATATATATATATATATATATACATATATATATACCGTATTTATCGTCGTATAACACACACTTTTTCTCCCTGAAAATAGGGAGCAAATGATAGGTGCGTGTTATACACCGATATTCCCTCCCCCCTCTTCATCCTCAATCTCCCTCCTCATTCTAAACCCCCCTCCGCATTCTAACCCCCCCTCCTCATTCTAAACCCCCCCCCTCTCACCCTAAACCTCCCTCCTCAACCTGGTGGTTGAGGAGGGAGGTTGAGGAGGTTGAGGAGGGGGGGGTTGAGGTTGAGGAGGGGGTTGAGGATAGGGGGGTTGAGGAAGGAGGATGAGGGGGTTTGAGGATGGGGGGGTTGAGGATGGGGTTTGAGGAGGGGGTTGAGGATGGGGGGGTTGAGGAGGATTGGATGAGGAGGGAGGTTGAGGAGGGGGGTTGAGAATGAGGAGGGAGGTTGAGGATGAGGAGAGAGGTTGAGGATGAGGAGGGGGGTTGAGGATGAGGAGGGAGGTTGAGGATGGGGGTTGAAGTTGAGGAGGGGGGTTGAGGTTGAGGAGGGGGTTGAGGATAGGGGGGTTGAGGAAGGTGGATGAGGATGGGGGGTTGAGGAGGGGGGTTGAGGGGGTTTGAGGATGGGGGGTTGAGGAGGGGGTTTGAGGTGGGAGGTTGAGGAGGGGGTTGAGGATGGGGGGGTTGAGGAGGGAGGATGAGGAGGGAGGTTGAGGAGGGGGTTGAGGAGGGAGCTTGAGGATGAGGAGGAGTGTTGAGGATGAGGAGGGTGTTGAGGATGAGGAGGGAGGTTGAGGATGAGGAGGGGGGTTGAGGATGAGGAGGGGGGTTGAGGATGAGGAGGGAGGTTGAGAAGGGGGGTTGAGGTTGAGGAGGGGGGTTGAGGAAGGAGGATGAGGATGGGGGGGTGGAGGAGGGGGTTGAGGATGGGGAGTTTGAGGAGGGGGTTGAGGAGGGAGGATGAGGAGGGAGGTTGAGGTTAAGAATTTTGCTTCAAAGTTCTTTATTTGAAATTTTTTTTTTCCTGAAATTTCCTTCTTAAAATGAGGTGCGTGTTATTCGCCGGTGCGTGTTATATGCCGATAAATACGGTATATACAAAAATATATATATATATATATATATATATATATATATATAAATAGATAATTTTTCTAAATCAAGTTAATTGGAACTGTAAAAATTCTACAGACCCCAAATTGGTGGGGAGGGGTCTTGGTTAACGGTTGGTGTCAAGGTTAAGTGGTGAGAGTGCTATGGACTCCTCTCTGTCTTTCAGGTGCGGCTCGGCCCTTACAGGCATGGATCATTGGCCATTCATAGATATATTGGGCTCGCAGAGCCACTGCAATAAAAGAGCGCGGGTTGCAGTTGGGGTTGGACCCCAATCTGGTACATGTTAGGTGGTACAGGCAGCGAGTTATGTGCTGGGATGGGGTCTGACAGTTCAATACACTAGGTTAGGGACAACTCCAGACATCCTTGTAATTCATGCGGGCGGTAATGACCTAGGGGTGATGTCTGTAAAATGCCTGATTGACGCTATAAAAAGAGATTTACGGAGGTTACACTACCTTTTTCAGACAGTGCTGGTATGGTCGCACATGGTGCACATGTTTAAATGGCTCACAGCCATAGGCGACGCCATCATGGTGAAGTCCTGTAAGAAGGTCAATAAGATCATTGCATCCTTTATAAGGAAGCTAGGCAGGACAGCAGTGAGATATAGGGGTGGTTACAAGGGAACGGTTGGCTAATTGAAAGCAAGCTATAGTGGCTATGCACGTGTTTACTCTGAAGATACTGTAATGATGTCAATTTTCTCTGTTCTTTCCCTGTAATCAGTTTACACGCATGTTTTCTTTTGAGATATTGTTGTTCTGTATGTTTCATAGTTCTTTGTCCAAAAAAAAGAAAAGAAAAGAAAAATACATATATATATGTGTATATATATATATATATATATATATATATATATATATATACCGTATTTATCGTCGTATAACACACACTTTTTCTCCCTGAAAATAGGGAGCAAATGATAGGTGCGTGTTATACACCGATATTCCCTCCCCCCTCTTTATCCTCAATCTCCCTCCTCATTCTAAACCCCCCTACGCATTCTAACCCCCCCTCCTCATTCTAAACCCCCCCTCTCACCCTAAACCTCCCTCCTCAACCTAAACCCCCCTATATACCTCCCCCTCACTTACCTGCTTCTGCTCCGGCCTCCGCTCCGCTCCTTGACCCGGCGCGCATGTGACGTCACATGCACGCCACGTCATTAGCATATACCGGGTGGTTGAGGAGGGAGGTTGAGGAGGGGGGGGTTGAGGTTGAGGAGGGGGTTGAGGATAGGGTGGTTGAGGAAGGAGGATGAGGGGGTTTGAGGATGGGGGGGTTGAGGATGGGGTTTGAGGAGGGGGTTGAGGATGGGGGGGTTGAGGAGGATTGGATGAGGAGGGAGGTTGAGGAGGGGGGTTGAGAATGAGGAGGGAGGTTGAGGATGAGGAGAGAGGTTGAGGATGAGGAGGGGGGTTGAGGATGAGGAGGGAGGTTGAGGATGGGGGTTGAAGTTGAGGAGGGGGGTTGAGGTTGAGGAGGGGGTTGAGGATAGGGGGGTTGAGGAAGGTGGATGAGGATGGGGGGTTGAGGAGGGGGGTTGAGGGGGTTTGAGGATGGGGGGTTGAGGAGGGGGTTTGAGGTGGGAGGTTGAGGAGGGGGTTGAGGATGGGGGGGTTGAGGAGGGAGGATGAGGAGGGAGGTTGAGGAGGGGGTTGAGGAGGGAGGTTGAGGATGAGGAGGGGTGTTGAGGATGAGGAGGGTGTTGAGGATGAGGAGGGAGGTTGAGGATGAGGAGGGGGGTTGAGGATGAGGAGGGGGGTTGAGGATGAGGAGGGGGGTTGAGGATGAGGAGGGAGGTTGAGAAGGGGGGTTGAGGTTGAGGAGGGGGGTTGAGGAAGGAGGATGAGGATGGGGGGGTGGAGGAGGGGGTTGAGGATGGGGGGGTGGAGGAGGGGGTTGAGGATGGGGAGTTTGAGGAGGGGGTTGAGGAGGGAGGATGAGGAGGGAGGTTGAGGTTGAGAATTTTGCTTCAAAGTTCTTTATTTGAAATTTTTTTTTTCCTGAAATTTCCTTCTTAAAATGAGGTGCGTGTTATTCGCCGGTGCGTGTTATATGCCGATAAATACGGTATATACAAACAAAATAAAATATATATATATATATATATATATATATATATATATATATATATATATAAATAGATAATTTTTCTAAATCAAGTTAATTGGAACTGTAAAAATTCTACAGACCCCAAATTGGTGGGGAGGGGTCTTGGTTAACGGTTGGTGTCAAGGTTAAGTGGTGAGAGTGCTATGGACTCCTCTCTGTCTTTCAGGTGCGGCTCGGCCCTTACAGGCATGGATCATTGGCCATTCGTAGATATATTGGGCTCGCAGAGCCACTGCAATAAAAGAGCGCGGGTTGCAGTTGGGGTTGGACCCCAATCTGGTACATGTTAGGTGGTACAGGCAGCGAGTTATGTGCTGGGATGGGGTCTGACAGTTCAATACACTAGGTTAGGGACAACTCCAGACATCCTTGTAATTCATGCGGGCGGTAATGACCTAGGGGTGATGTCTGTAAAATGCCTGATTGACGCTATAAAAAGAGATTTACGGAGGTTACACTACCTTTTTCAGACGGTGCTGGTATGGTCGCACATGGTGCACATGTTTAAATGGCGCACAGCCATAGGCGACGCCATCATGGTGAAGTCCCGTAAGAAGGTCAATAAGATCATTGCATCCTTTATAAGGAAGCTAGGCGGGACAGCAGTGAGATATACAGCGCTAGAAGTGGGTGACGCTAGACAATTTTACATAGATGACAGGGTACACCTGAACAAGATTGGCCTCCGCATTTTTTATTTAGGGCTGGAGGATGGTAACGGCATGGCTATGCTGATGCACGAGGGAGGGAGTGCTGAAAGTTAGAGATGGCCTGCCTCGGACTGGGTGTAATCCTTGATGCCCAAGGTCAGTTGGGTGGGGTGACAATGCTGCATGATAGAAACATGCCTGTTGGGGGTGGTTATGTGTGCTGAGTGACAAAAGTTTAGTAGAGTTGAAGGCCGGGTATAAGTGTGGGGGGTTTGGCTTGGGGGGGTGTGTGCAAAAGAGTTGGGTTGATGTTTTGCGCATGTGGCGGGTTATGCTTGCCTGGATGGTTTATTACAGTTAAAACAGTTATTTATTTAAGGAATGGGACCCAAGAGGGGTAAGGGCTTACCTGGGTCAGTTAAAATGGACTGGGGGGCAAGCATAGCTTAGGGAGACGCCAAAAAAGTTAAAGGAAGAATAAGTTATACCCCACTTACATCTACATGTGTTTATGTTGGTTTTAAGTGATGGGAATTGCCATAAGCTATGCCCGGGTCAAGAAATAATCATAGGTTCTGGTGAGGGAAGATGAAAGAAAAAAAAATAACAGGAGGAAAAATGTATCAGGGGTCTGGAGGCAAATTAAATTAACACAGGATCCAAAAAGTGGTGTTTTGTGGGAGATACAGAAATTAGCAAAGGGCCAATGAGTGACAAGGGAGATCTGGGGGAAAATAATAAACAGAGGGGCCAGGGGAGTTTTGGTTGATAAAATACTTTAGGAAGATGGGGGGGGGATAAATTATCAGGAGGATTGGAAAGGGAATTAACAGAGGGGGCAGGGTGCTTTGGAATGTTGCGCAAGGAGTTGGAACAAAATGTATTTTGCACCTACTCCCTCCATTCACTAGATCAACCACTGTGTGTGTCTATCCCAGAAAATGCATGGTTTAAGCTCATGTCTTATAATGTTTTGCTAGAAGATATCTGGCAGTATTCCTGGATGCTGTCAGGATAAAATTATTGATATTTTTTATAGACATATACTCCCCAAGAGATAATTATTTCAGTGAAATCTGTGCAGACAGTAAATCTTTTGCCTTAGCTTGTTACCTATAACAAACTTGCACTTCCCTATACAACTTAATTTCTGGAATTACTTTTTTATTTCTATGTAAGTGCATTTTTGCTTCCTCAGTCACTCTCTTGTAGTTTGATGTATTATTGTATTATAAAAACAATGACAAGTAAGGTAGCCATCCCTCCACTAATTATGTCACAAATTATCATTTAATGTATGTGTTAAAGGGATGTGTAAAACATTTTTTTTTCTTTGTTACATCAGAAAGTGGGTTTTGAATATTGTGTCAAAGTGTGTGTGTTTTTTTTATTAAATGAAAGCCTCGGAGCAATGGGAGTAGGAATCAAGAATGAGGTAAATGTGGTGCATATTCTTAACAAGATCCGGGGAGCATAACTGCCCTCACAAGCCTAGCGGGGGTCCTGAGGGTCTCCGTGGGGCCCGCTTGCTGGGTGTCTCCATTGGTTCCAGAGAACTTGCTAGGGTCTCCCTAGGCCGCAAGGTCCTTGTTGATCACCAGGGGTCTCTAGGGCACCATAGGACTAGTGAGTATCATCATTGATCTCAATGGGCCTTGATGGGCCCCCCAGTCCTTGTAGGGATAACTGAGGTATTGATGAACTGTATGTGGTCATATAAGTTGCCATTACAAGGGGATATGTGACATCTGACTCTGAAATGGATATGCTAACCGCACTATACTTCTGAAGAGTTATGAAATAAGTTATATCACCTTTTACAGAGTGATAGCCAGAATAACTGGCAGCCAGTGCTCCTGGCAGCATTGCATATATAACTTAGTAAATTACAAATCCAAATATTCCATAAAAGTGGTTATATCCACTTCACAAACATTTAGGTCATGCCACGGTTCATGCCAGGTTAGATAATTAATTGTGTTAGTCCAACAAAGCCAGAGAATTGTTATTGTGAAGGAGGCCAACTTTTATCTAATCAACCAGACAGTGTTTACAAGGGCCTTAGTATTAAACAGAAGTCAGTTACGACTGCAAAAGGTTACAGACTAAAAAAAAAAGGGGGGTTTGTGTAGTGTTTTAGTATAAGATGTAAAACAAGAGGCAGGACAAATTGTTTTATATGAAACCAGGCTGCCTTGCAGAAAGAGTATATATATACAACTCATTGGCAGGTTAAAGGCACCAACCATGGACTAATAGGATAAGGCTACTACAAGCCCTCACTACTCTTTAGTCTTTATTTAAAGGACAACAGCAGTTCAAGAAAAAAGGCACTTGTTTGTAAAGTAATACAATAACAGAATTAGCAGCTGCATTAGCCATGGGTCACAAGAATATGTTTTTCTGTAATTTAGCAAGGAAAAAGCAATTAAGCTATTTTCTAAAAGTTTTCCATAATATTGTACAGTGATTCATTAAAAGACCACCAAATATGTCATGTTTATAGTTTGCTCTTATGAAAAGATGGAACCAAATACATCCCACTCACCAATTGAGACAACAAATAGATAAATGTAGGTTCGAATTTGATAATCTCCTATCGGTAAAAGCAGAAAAGGCGTTGAGACGCACTACCCATTATTCTACACAAAAGCCAAGAAACCTGACACTCTCTTAGCCAAGAGGCTTAATCCCAAGCCCCTTCTAAATATTCTACAATTAAACACCTCTAAGGGTACTAGCACAGTTAGTCAGAATACAATTAAGCAGACATTCATGGATTTCTATCAAAGGATATATTCTACTACTCCATTAGATAGTCCAGGGCCGCTTCATTCATTTCTGGCTACTCTAGCTCTACCCAAGGCAGCTTCGGATATCTCGATAGAGGAAATTCATAACGCTATTGAAGGTCTTGAGCCAGGTAAAGCCCCCGGCCCTGACTGCTTCACAAATTCCTATTACAAAAGCTTTACAAATTATTAAGCTCCCTATTTGTGTAGACTATTTAATGCTGTTATGAACAGAAGGGCCAGCCGGACTGTTTGGGATTAATCAGTTATTATATGAGTGGTTAGAAGGTACTAACAATTTGCTTAACAGTTATATCATGGGTGTAATGCATACATATAGTTAAATCATGGATGTAATAAGTGTGTGGACACACTAAACAAAGGTAGTGTCGGAGTCCTCTTGTACTAATCAAAGGTACATGGTGTGTGATTATTAGATCCTAAGAAAAGGGGTCTGGTGGTGACTGTCTCTTCAGAAATTATGCTGTCATCTGAAGTGTCTGCTGGTGTCAAGATCTGAAGAAAAAGTTGCAACCCATAGAGAGAATTGGAGTGAGCGTAGTCCCCCAAATCTCGCAGGCTTAACAAATGCCATAATGAATGGTGATACCATGCCCCCCGAACTTAATCAGGCTGATCTTATAGTAGTCCACAACTAGGGTAGGGACCGCCTTGAAGTCAAAAACTATTGCCCAATATCTCTCCTAAATGGGGATATCAAACTATTAGCTAAGATTATGGCAGACAGGGTTTCCAGATTTCTTCCACATTTGGTTCATAAGGATCAGACTGGTTTTATCCCATTTAGGCAAGCCGCAGATAACATTAGACGAATATTGAATGTGATACACTTTGCACAAAGATAGAGTATACCACTATGCATTTTGGCTCTAGATATAGAGAAGGCCTTTGATACTGGTCTTACCTGTTGGCTTCAAGGGGCGTTTCATTAACTTATTAAGATCCTACTACCACCTGCCGCAGGCCAATCTACGACTCCCAGGGACATCCAACCTCGCTATAAATATTCAAAGAGGGACCTGACATGGGCGCCCCTATTATTTGCGCTGGCCATGGAGCCTCTGGCTCAAACAATTAGATGCAATCCAAACATAACAGGCCCCAGAGTGGGTCTTCAACATCTCAAAAGTTCTCTATTTGCAGATGATCTCTTGTGCACTTTCACAAGTCCTAAAACTTCAATTTCCAGCCTGCTGTCCAGTCTTCATGAATTTAGCTTGGTTTCGGGGTTACAAATTAACTTAGAGAAGACAGAGGCACTTGATATTGGGATACCCAAACTAGACATCAAAACTATTTATGACTTTGTATGGCCAACATCCTCAATTAAATATTTAGGAGTCCTCATTACTAGGAAAATATTGGATCAAAATTATATATATCATGGACAGGGCGTATCACACCTGTTAAGATGAATATTCTCCCCAAGGTACTCTTCCTCTTTAGAACTCTCGCTATTCCAATTGACACCAGAGAGCTAGCTAGGCTACAAAACACATTTTTTAAGTTCATCTGGGTACAATAAACCCCTGTGAATAACAAGGCAGACAATGTACAGACATAAGAATCAGGGGGGCCTTTCATGCCCAAACCTTCGACTATACCATAGGGCAGCCCAATTAGCGTTCTTACAGATGGCCCACTCAAACTATTTGGGTATTTATAGAGACCTGGCAACTGAGACCCGATTCTTGTGGCCCAGGTAATGAACGGCTAGCACCGGACACGGGGCCACCAAAATCAACCTCTACAGTATGTAAGAATTTGCCTACCACTAAAGGAATACTTGGTTTCCTTTATTCCTGCTTTAATGACTCTTTGATAATCCCCACATTTGAAGTATGCCTACTCAGCGTCCATGCAACAAACTTATCTTCTAGCCATAACACACTTTTAAAATACTTCATGTTAGCAGCAAAACATACTATTGATAAAAATTGGAAATCACTATTATTACATTTGAGTGCGGTCATACACAGAATAAATTTCATTATGATCAACGAGCGATTGACACATAGTATACAAAATACGTATCCCACCTTTCTAAAAATGTGGACCCCTTGGCTTGATTCCTCATGCAGTTTTGCAATTTAATGACCAATACCCTTGGGGTGGCTGGGGCTGTGGATAGGCTGCGGAGGCTGTGGAGAAGAGCCGCGCTGGGATCCAAGATTCAACAAAAACTAATATAAATTGTGATGGTAAGTGCTCCAGATTTGACCTTACCCTTCCACCCCTGCCCCTGTTTCTGTCTAGTTAAAATAATAATAATAATAATAATAATAAATGTGGCCTTTACTGGTCTATCCAGTCTTAATTTATTGGCAGCAGACATTTTGCCTTTGTACCAAATAGAATTTAAAACCTGTGAGAAACTGTGCATTCAGGTAAAATCTCTATTCAGTTTTTTTGAAAGACCATTAGTGTAAATTGTTATTTAAGTAGTAGTCTTAAAACAATTCCCCCATGACATAGAGTTTGCTAAATTTAAGATTTTTTTTTTTAATTTTTAAAGATTTTGAATTATTTATTTTTAAGTGTAACCCTTTAATGCTTATACACCAGTATGATCAGTCCCTGTGGTATCATGGTATGTCTAAACAGGTATTGTACATTACAGCAACTTACGTGGAAGCACGTTGGAATTATCCGTTTATTAGGAATATGTACAATTTGAAAATGCACAGTCCCTTTAGTCATATGTACTAGCCCCATGGTCTCTTCTAGAGCCTAATTTGGTGTGACCAAACAGCAAAGAAGAAAGAAGCATGTGGCCTAAAAAAGAGCAGCATGGTCAAAGCCAGTAACTAATCAGAATCCATCTGTGAATTCCAATCAGAATCAGTTTGCTTAATATTTTCTGGTCCTTTGCAATTCTCATATTTGCCTTAGTATGCTTAGTCTTCATAACCTCCAGTCTTGAGTACTAATATCCCAGTACTAATACTCAGGATATTTTTGAGTACAATTTTATGAATGTATCACTTACACTTGCTCGCAAAGGAATATCCAATAAAGTTGTTTTTCGCACTCAAGAACTGAAGCTGCACAACCACGAACTATCACTTTTGTACAAATTTTAGGCTTATATAAGCAATATTTCAAATATAGGATGAATATCTCTCCAGACATTAATATCCATTTAAAAGAGATGCTGAAGTCAAAAGTTTGTTTCGTGCAATTGAAAGAACAGGGTTCAAACATTACAAAAAATCTTGGTTTGTATGGAAATAATAGTGCAGTAAGGGGGGGGGGGGGGGCTTTTAATCCTTGTAAATATGGCTTTTCAAGAAAAGTTAAGACCACCTCTTGTTTTGTTTTTTTCTTGTTTTATCCTCTTCAGCCACTAGAGGGGGTTGCTGTTTTTCCATAGATATCTATAACTCAACTGGTGCAGTGCGCTGATTGACATACCCTAAATAAAATGTCAGGAGGATTTGACAGTATGTACAGGTTTTAAAAAAAACACTTTTTGTTAACCCTTTTTTCATGTAAACACAAACCTCTTACTGTTTTCCACTCCCAATTAATATACATTTGTGAGTTTAATGCTCTTTAAGTTAAATCTTTATTGGCTTTTTTATTTTATTTCTTACTCTGAAGTTTGACATTGTTTTGTTTTTTTAATTAGTATACAATTTTGCATTGCCATCTTTTAATCCAGTTTTCAAGGGCCTAATCCATGAGAGATTTTCACAATATTCTTGAATGAGCCCAGTAAATCCAAATGATAAAGAGACCATTTGAGACTATTTGAGCCACTTGTATTAAAATATATATAATGAGAATTGAAGATGGATTTGTATAAGTCTGCAACACAATACAATGAAAAATGTATATGTTTAAAAATGTGTCTGGCTAAGAGCATATTAGGACAGAAAAATAGTCATAACTAGAAAAAACGTGCAAGGGAAGAGGGATGGTGTCCGATTCAGTGAGAATTATCTAACAAATTATCCTCACTTCTTCCTCCTTTCTCCTATACTTGCTCCGCTGATAGATAAAAAGCACAACCCTATTGCTCCAGCAATCAGGAAGTGATTAAACAAAGGCAAAATGGAATCTTCTATAGATAGAGACATAACTACTGTTATGTTATTTTTTTCCATAATTTCCTTTTAGGATTGACATAAGATGATAATGTGCAAAAATTGTCTTTCCTTGTTTTTTTAGCTATTGAATAAATTTATGCTTTAATGACAGCAGACATTTTGCCTTTGTTCTTAACATGATTCGAAACCTATGAGAGATGGGATTAAACATGGATTCAGGTAAGACCTCTATTTAGTCCTGTTTAAAGCTTCCTTCCTCAGAGCCACTTGACAACAGAACAAAATCGCAAAGTAAAGGATAACCTCCTCAAGCAACAGACAGACTGGCAGCCTTATTAAATTGCAATTCGGCAAATTGAAAAGGGCTCTATATAAGAACAGAGCATATTTTTTCTACAGAAGTTTTTAATTAGTGAAGACCTTGCTTTTGGATAGAAGTTCACTAACTAAAAACTTCTGTAAAAAAATATGCTCTGTGCTTATATAGAGCCCTATTCAATTGGCCAAATCTCAATTTAATAAGGCTGTAGAAGTCCAATATTGAATTGCCCAAGACACAAGGCGGCACATTTATTATTTTCTTTAAAAATGCCTTTATGATAATGTTAGCTTATTACACAATTCACATATGCCGTTTTTCCTGAACGAGAGTGCTCCTTTAACCTTTCCACTGTTAATGGAAGACGTGCATATACAGGGAGGGCTGGGGAATATAAAGAGGAATGCTGGGGAGGTGAAGGGGAGAGCTTGGGGAGGTGCAGGAGAAGGTTATAAGGGATGACTGATGCTTGGGGATAACAGAAAAATAATAAAATAAATATTTAAGAAAATATATTTATATCTCCTTCTGGATTGCTACTTTGTCGTAGGGAAGAAGCTTGCGTACATCAATGAAGCTGTGAGCTACACCATGCAGGGTCACCCAAGATGGACAGGTCACACTGGAGAAGGAACTGGCAACCCACTCCAATATGTTTGCCAAGAAAACCTTATGGATAAGCGCAACCAGACACAATATGTGCCTGGCCTGCGGCAGTCCAAAGGGTCACAGAGAGTTGGACACGACTGAACAACTAACCAACAACAATATATCAATATATATATATATATATATATATATATATATATATAAATATATATATGTATATATATATATATATATATATATATAATTATAAATATTGCCTTTTTTTAAAAGAAATGCATAAAATGATTTGCCACTGTAAAGGAGAATTTTCCATTTTGTGTTCCTCATACAGCATGAAACAAATGGTTTAAACTGTAGTCTTTAAATTGGATCCTGACCTTTAATTGGAAAGATGTAACTGTCCCTAGAGCACTGGTCGCTTCCATTATGCACGTACACCCAAACCTTTCAACAGAATTTCATTTTGTAACATATTTTCTTATTTTGGCATCCAGAGTATCTCCTTCCCACACATACCTATAGTATGTTATTTTTAATTTAGTCTAATTACTTGGATTGAGGCAGTGAACTAATTGAAAGAATGTCTTTGTAGACAGACAAGCTGATACAGCTATGCAAACAGACATACATCAAATAAGGCACACACACCCAGCGAGGTGCGGAGGCATACACTCCTAGCTTAGCACCCTTTAACACAAACACATGTGGGCACTAAGGTACGCTCAGAGGTTTCCTAGAGGTAGGCAAACAGAGCTGATAGAACAAACAAAGTGTAAAGAACTAGTCATTTTTTTCCCTTAAAGTAAAAGAAATACAGAAAACCTTTCCATTTATTACATGTTTACTGTATGGAGCCATGGTCATCTCCATTGTTGTCTTCTAATAAACACCACTATCTCTAAATGTATTTTTAGTAACATAGGTGGGAACCTTTGAGGCAGGAATTAGCTCATTGACACATGATGGGGGATTTACTAAGCACTTTCTCATCTAAGGAATATTTGTGATAAGCCGCGATCTACCACCTATAATCACGCAGTAGCGATACATAGGTCTCTGTGATTTACTAAATCATTGGTATTATAAATAGGTCCGTGATGAGGTGCAGTAGTGCCCAATGTAGCAGTATGTATTCACCCCTTTAAGGGTCAGACGTACTCATTTTAAGAGCGCTGTCTGTCAGATGCAGGTGGCATATTAGTTGACAACCTGCAATGGTTGGCAAAATGTCAATCATATATAAAAGCAACACACCTGATGAAATGATAAAATGCCTGTGCAGTGTCATCAGCACTACATATTAATACAATACCTACCTAACGTGAACCCTCTACTGTAACCTACCACCCCCTATGAGCTTGGGTATACCCCAGGACCCCCTCAAAATCCAGAAAGGCAACTGACCCCCTCACCTGACACCTTGTGCTTTGGCTTGTTAGGCACATTAACCCCACTGGGGTGACTATGGTTCCTTGAAGTATAACCATGGGGGTCCCTATTGGCTCACATGGTCCCTAACATTAACCTGATACCATGGGGGTCCCTATGGATCACCATATTTAGACATAGAGGGTCCATAAGTTTCCCCATTGTAATGGGTTAGTGTTAGATACCATGGGGGTCCATAAGGACCCTCATGATTATGCATTACATTACCATGGGGGTCCATCCTCCAGAGTTAATCCGCAACACTTTTGTGCTCAATCTTCATGACTGGATAAGCAGACACATCTATGGTGATTGTAGAAATCCATTTGCCTATAATGAGCCCATTACACATCCCGTTCAGGATAACTCTCAATGAGCAGAGATGAGCTAGCTATAGAAAGGGCATTAATAAACCGCACAATGAGCTGAGGCTGGATCACAGGTTAGCACGGGTGGGTTATCCAAAGTACACAGTATATCAGAAGGTAATGTTAGATGCTGTTGAGATGAATTGCTGTTTGCACTTTTATACCATAGAAAATTAATTTTGCTTACCTGCTATTCAAGCAGGAAGGAGCCTTGGATGTTGCTGTGTAGCAAATATAGCTTATAAAGCAACAATGGAGATAGCCAAGACTTCATATAATTGCATATAACAAGTGTATGTATATAAGGTTAAGAGACTTTATGCCATCTGTTTAAAGAAGCTTATCACCTTCAGCCTTAATATGCACAACTGCACACTTTTCACAGTTATATCACTCACACCCACAACCTACAGTGCAACACACAGACACCGCCACATTGCATCTATTACCCTCCTGTATCACACCCAATCCCATGCCATGTGTTCATCTTTGCCATGTACTTAACCCCTGTATAGTGCTACGGAATATGTTGGCGCGTTACAAATAAAAGATAATAATAATAATACCATTCTGAGATGTTTGCCTCTCTAACCTCATGAATAATAACAGTATTGCAATGTACACTGATGCCTTTTTCTATCCTCTAAACCAGTGGTTCTCAACCTTTGTTGGTTTAGGGACTGGATGGTTACTTTACATTGCTCATGGTGACTGGGTGAGGTGGTTAGTTGCCTTTGTGAGATACAAAACACATTTAACAGGTTGATTAGGGTTTAACTGCAGATATCTATCAATAACTGTGACTAATGATGTTGAGATGTATACATTCCTGAGGACTGGCAGATAAGGTCCCAGGGGTCGGCACCAGTCCTAGGACCATTTGCAGAGAACCACAACTTTAAACACTATCAGCCTTATTAAACTGCAATTTGGCCAATTGGATAGGGCTCTATATAAGCACAGAGCATATTATTTTACAGAAGTTTTTAGTTAGTGAACTTCTATCCAAAAGCAAGGTCTTCACTAACTAAAAATGTCTCTAATAAAATATGCTATGTGCTTATATAGAGCCCTATTCAATTGGCCGAATCGCAATTTAATAAGGCTGTATACTAGTAGTTGGGCAACATCATAGCATATGGTGTTTTCACTTTGAGAAGAGAGGAATGGAATGACAACCACTCTCAGACTATCTGCGATATATTACAGCTTTTAAAGCAGGACATAGGTTGATTGTGCATAGCCAATAAACGTCCACATACAGCTGTTTTGACCTTTTGGGACTCATAAATGTTTGTCTGTAGATTAAGCAATAAAGGTTTTCCAAATGTAATTGTGGGAAAAGATGGTAAAATATTATATATAGAGAGAAAATCAATTAACTTTACACCCCCAATAAAAATTAAATATCTACATAAACATATAAAGATTAGCTGCAGAGAACCAAACTTATTTATGCAGTATCACAAATTAATATGCAAAGCAATTCTTAAATCAGGTCAATAAAAATATAGTAAGGATTGGTTTTAAAAGTGTTTTATATACACATATGACATTTTCAGTAATGTGAGAAATGTCAGGTTTGCACACTAATGAATGAAACATAAAATAAAATGGGCTTTATAAACAGAATTTGATCATGGTATCCATTGTTTTGTTCAAACTGTACTGTGGCCCTTTGCGTCACTGATGGGCTTTATGTACTAAAGAGTTGAGTGATAGAAAAGTCTATCCAGTATAACCTTATGGGACATATATACTGATATTTGGTGTCGCCTCTACCACTTCACCCTTTAGCAAAAGTGCCACAATAATGATCATGCAAAGGATTTCTTTATTTAGTAATTGTCTAGCAATAAAATCAGTATTTGAAAAAAAATAATGTAATCTATATTTTAAAACGTATATGTGAACTTTTCTCGACTACCTATTAGTTGGCCGGGGAAGAGAGACGATCTGTTCAGGAGGTTGTTCTAATTTTTTTGCCTACAATAGCCACTACAGGGAAGGAGGCAGATAAACAATGCTATGATAGTCTCCAACCCCCTTGGCACCTGATAATACCAAGCTAATTTATTTTACTTTGATGCATTGAAATGTCCACCTTTCATTCTTTGGACCTTTATTGTTTTGTCACTGCCAGCAGTGGCGTGAAGTGACCAGAAGGTGGCACGATGGTGGCTTGCTGATACTTTCTTCAATTTGTTCTTAGTGTTAGGTTTAGGGGGTAGGATCAGGGTTTAGGACTAGGGCTTAGGGTTAGGGTAGCGGCAGATGATAAGCACAGGGCACCATGCTGCACGCCACTGCTGGCGGGGATGAAACAGCCTCATTTCCATACAAAAATAAAAAAACACTTTTACAATATTTAAATCTGTGCTCTTTCTATCCATAATAAAAATGTGAAAGTTCAGTGACCCATTTAATCTTTGTGAGCTGGCTTCTTGACACATCTGGAGTGGGATACAGAGTGGGCCACATCTGCCGAGCTGTTGTAGGAACATTTACATGCACTTGTCCCTAACACTGCTGTGTGTATGAGGGATGCAGTACAGACCAGGGCCAGCATAGGTCATACTTTAGTAACAATGACTTGTCTCTTCCCTGGCCATAGTCCCTGCCAGATTGTACATATTTATCCAGCTGTTGCACTATGCACTTCATGCTGAGTCTCCCACTGATCCTTGGAGCAATAGGACCTTGCAGGATCCTGCCCTCCCCAGAGGGTGTGTAAGGGATCTTTATGTGTACAAGTTTTCTTTCCTCTGTCCTGCACCCTGCACATGGGAGGAAGGCACAGCCTTGGATGACTGCACATCTTGTTATTACAGCCAGACAGCAGTGCCAGTGCTGCTATAACTTGCCCCTATACTCACAGCACATTCCAAGCCTCACATGGTTAAACCTGCAATCACTGAAGGAACTTGAACTTTTACAGCACAACTGGGTGTTGCTGGCAGGACTGCACTAGCTCCTGGATAGAAGGGTGGAATACACTTGGATTATCTATACTGTACATATGGAGACCCCTATAGTGCATGTGATGCCCCCTGCTCATTAATATGCCTGCACTGGAGAGCATTTGGTTATAGATAGAGCTGCCCTGTCTGTGCCCTGCTATGAGTGTCTGCCTGGCACTGTATGTGAGCTCCCTGCTCCTGGCTGTGCTGGGACAGTCTATACCTGAAGCAGGTAAGTGACATTCACAGCTTCCTTATTCCCTCCACTTCTGCATGTTTATTGTAGAATATGTCATGAGAGCCTTCTATTCACAATCACATTGGGTTTGCTGCCAGAATGCAGCTTTCCTATAGCTTATATGGTGCTAAATTCAGTTTATTAGACCTATAACACTTTTAAATAAAGTCATTTAAACCAGTTTGCAAAATGATATCATCTTAAGGAGTCAGCCAGATCAGTAAGGAGCCAGACAAACTTTTTTTAGTAGCAGGAAAAAAAAAAAAAAGTAAACATTGGCTCTAGATTAAAATACTGTGTTTTTTTTTAATCCACAACATATTCAGTATACAGTAGTAGAATATCTATATATGTACATTCAGATGTTTCTGCAATATGTATAATTAAAATAAAATAATTAAAATTAAGCTGCCAATTTTAGGAGCCAGAGATGGAGTGCAGTATAAGTAATGTATACCTGGAAAAGATATTGAGGAAAAATAAGTGAAGTTTTAAATGTTCAGGGTCTTATAACTTTTCATGCAAGCCTAGGCACACACACTTATGTTGTTTATGTTATGAGTTATGCAGTATATGTGTGTGTGTGTGTGTGTTTGTATCTTGGAAATTATACACTTAGCATTCAACTACTAATTATGTTATTATTTATGAGAGTATGTAACCAAAAATGTATTAATTTAATACATATTTGTAAATAAAGAAATTAGTTGGGGTTAATATACCATTCATTTATTTGCTTATGTTCATTCATTATTACTGAATTCTTGGTTTCATACCTAGTGTACAATGGAGGAAATTCCCTAGGCATCACAGGGGCTGCAATGTGCATTGTGGAAGGCTGCAGTGCCTACTTATGGGCGGGAATCTATTACTGTAACCCATCCCAACCCATGCAATGATTTAGTGAATCTCCCCCATTACATTAGTGTGGTTTATACAAGATCTCCCATCTATATATTGGGCTCTGGGTCATATTGCATGGGCTTGGAGTCACACTTTGTTAGTACATGCCTTGTGTCAGTATTTAGATTCACACATGCATTTATCTCATTTTACACATTAGATCATTGACATAGTTCAATACACAGGGCCAAATCTACTAAACATTGCTGTAGCATCACATGGGCTATAATGCCTCGGAACTATCCTGTTTTGTGTTCGCCGCTGTTAAAGTGCGCCACCACCGACTGCCCCGGGAGGTGAAGGACCGGATACTGGAGAACATATCACTGTCTGTGAAGAAGGTCTGAGAGAGAGACCCGGCCTGAGAGGAGAGGGCACATGAGGAAGGAGAGGACTCCAGACAGGGCTTAGAGAGACTTGAGGAGAGACACAAGGATACCGGGACTGAGAGGAGCAGGGAGACAGGAGACACACAAGATGGACTGGGGAAGATATCACTATATGTGAAGATGGTTAGAGAGCCAGGAATGGGAGAGAGACTATGGCTGAGAGAGACAAGAGAGGATATAGACAGCTAGGTGAAGGGCAGGATAAGTCCCAGGAATGGGAGTGAGTGAAACTAAGAGAGTGAGTGGGGTCCATTCCCAAGAGTCGGCGTTGGCGTGCTTCAACAGCGGTGAACACAAAACAGGATAGGTCCAATGCATCTTTTCCATTGACAAGTAAATGTATCTGTATTTAATTCTCCATTTAAAACTCCTTTTGTGTTCCCTTCCCCAAGCCAGCAAATTTTAGTTAATCTAGTTGATTTAATGTTAAATGGCATTAAAAACTGGTTATACATTGTACTAGCCTCCAGTATGTGCAGTTCAGAGTGCTTGATAAGGGCAGAAGAGGGGTAAAACTGCCAGATAACATTGAGGAACTTTATTTTGGCCACTACAGAGACGGACAAGCAGACTGTAATACTAAATAGCACATTATAAAAGCTAATTAATATGCCTCATTTGCCTATAAATGTATCAATAATAATGTGAAAATACCCAGGATTAATTCACTTTAAAAAAAAAATGGACCGCACAACCTATGGACAGTTTTTCATGATCTTTAAGAATAACCCTAAAAAAAACAAAAAAAAATTGATTTTGAGATGACAGAGTCCCTTTAATATAACGGTGCTGGGATACATTTCATTAAAAGATGTAGTTGTGATCCATATTTCTTTAATTGTATAGGACTCACAATAATAATACAGATGTTTATTGTAGTACCAGTGCAGGGTATCTGTGGGCAGTGCCACTGGGTTGGGTGTAACAGGTGCTGGGTCCTATGTCCTCAGTACAAATCACAACCACACAAAGTGAAACTAACCACTCTCATTCAGCAACCAGGAAATGACCAATTATTCTAGGTTAACCAGCTGAAATCAGACCCTGTGCCCCAGAGCAAGGTTGTATTGTATGTGTGTATATAGACCATTAGCAAGTAGAGTTACCAGTAATCTAGATATCATATTTTAGTGTAATACAGCACATTTAAAGGAAATACTACTAACGTATTTTATATGCAAAACTGTATTATTAATGAAAAGGATCTTTATCTTAAGTGAATCATTAAAGGGTCTTCCAAAATCAAGTTTCTTTCTTTAGGTTATTTTTAAAGAGCATGAAAACTAACTATACATTGTATTAGCCATTTGTATATAAAGTGGAGCATTCCTGAAAAAAACAAATTAGCTTCTCCTTACTACAAAAACAACACAGTATTTCTCAGGAATGATTTACTGTAGATAAAAAGGCTAATACAATATATTTCTGCAACAGCTGGTGACTTTGTTGTGTTTTTAAATATTTGTGTCAACATTATAAAGCTTGTCTATTTTGCTGAAGCATGTTTAAATAGACATGGACCTGTAATCTGACTGGTGCAAAAGACCAAATCCAAATCAGATTATAGTCTGAGACTCTATCAAAATACAGAAAATGTAAATGTCAGCACCTAGTGTATCTGAATAAGATATTGGTCCTTTCCCTCTTCACCATCGCAAAATCTGACCGCTGCAGTTCCGCCTCCGGCCGACAGATGGCGCTGCCGATTTTAGCATATAAGGCACGCCGACAGAAGAGGCTTTGAGATATGAGAGGCGCGCCCGAGGCCCTGGGGGGCAGAGTGCCCGCGACGAACATAGCGATGGCTTCGCTGTCGATTCAGGAGGGGAGAATAGTTCTTTGCCTTTCCTGGAACTTGATGGTGCCTGAAAACTCACAGCGCCCTCTGGCAGATGGCACCTGTAACTGCAGCTGTCAGTGCTGCAGAAGAAATGCGCAGGCAAAGAGGGATAGATCCAAGATATTTAGTCAGGCGGAATAGACACACACATTACATTGAGTCATTCTATACACATACAGATTTATTTAAACATAAACAGCCTTATTAAATTGCGATTCAGTAAATTTAATAGGGCTCTATTTAAGCACACAGCATATTTTTTTACAGAAGTTTTTAGTTAGTGAACTTCTATCCAAAAGCAAGGTCTTCACTAACTAAAAACTTCTGTAAATAAAATATGCTGTGTGCTTAAATAGAGCCCTTTTAAGTTTACCGAATCGCAATTTAATAAGGCTTAAAATTTGTTTTCCACACCCCCAGAGCTGCTTACATAAGCACAATGTACCTACCAATAGAAACACTTCTTTTAATATGGATTTTAACCCTATACTCACCTTCAAGCCAGTAGCAGCTCAATGCAGAGATCCACACAGCAATGTCGGGGCTCCTTCTTACTTCCTGTTCCCTGGTAAAAACAGATCTACACATCCCATGATTCTTTGGTGCACTGACTGGTTTTACAGATTGATACAATATATTAGCTGCCTGTGATTAGCCAAAACGAATTGTGACTTTTATGCTAATTTTAGCTGGATATCAAGCAAGGGGTCTTAACTAACAAAATCAATTGCTAGAAAACTCAAGAGATTTTGCAAACATCAGGGTGAGTTTGTTAATGTTTATTTTGGTATTTTTACATGCAGAAAATGTTTTCATACACTATTAATTCTCCTCTATCAGATGCATGCATAATCCAGTAAATTTAGAAATGCCTTTAAGTTAGGTATTGACAGATTCAAGTTAGGATCGTTAGGAATAAGGACTGAAAATGTGTTATATATGTTCCCGACCTTTCAATTTATATTCCATTGCATTAGTTGCTCTATATATAGAAAGAGAGAGAATGTAAAACGGAATGGTTTTCTATTACTGCATTCTGCAACATACAACTTCTCAGCCTGTAAATTAAGTTACAGTGAGCAAAAGCATTAAAATACCCAAAATCCCTTGCAGACAGGAGCACATAGCAAAAGTATCAGTACATGTGAAGTCAATAACCTACCAAAATAAGAGGATTTAGCCCTAACATTTGGGTTAAAAAGTGATTATCAGGGTCAAATCCAGATCTACACTGATATTTATATATGACATAGAAAGCCACCTTACATTGTAAAATGACCTGTGATCTACAAACCTGATTTTAAGTGATTTTTACTCAATCCGTAGCTTTGTATAGAATGTAAACAGAATTCCTTATTTAAAAGAACACCACTGTGCTCAGATTACTTGATAAAATGTGGTGCTGTCAGTTTTGCAAGATTATGATAAATAGCCCCGTGCTGAAAGCTTTTGGTATATTCCTGACATAAACCATCTGGGGCAGAGGACTCCAAATCCAGTGCTTGAGAAGTGCAAATAAACTAGGATTTATGGAGAAAATTAATAAAAGGTTAATTGTACCAAATATATAAAGGGATTTAAATGACCACAAAAGTCATCATGTGTTCTAGGTAAAGGATGAAAAAACATGTGGAAAAAGTGTTTTCATTTTTAAAATTAATGCTTAATTGAGGGAGTTATGATCCATTGAAGTCAGGCTAGTTCAGTGTGTTGCCTCTGCCTGAAAGAGTAATTAGCTCTGTACAACATAGAACATAATAAATATTAATTAGAATCAGAAGTAGAGGTTCTGAATCAGGCAGTGCCTGAGTCATTGTAACTACTTCATTACATTCTAGTAGATAAAATAGCAGGCGACACAGAGCTAACGTTCTTATCTGTGGTGGAGTAGGTCCTGGGTTCAAAGACACTTTTTTTTCTTTACTGTTTAAAAAACAGAAATATGTCCTTTAGGTTATATAATAAAACATATGTCAATATGAGGTAACTGTGGATTTTTGTATATTTTAAAAACAATTATTTGAGTGACTAGCAACTTTAAAAATATAAATAAATATTGGTAATTTGTCATTAAACAATGCCTTTCACTTTTTTTTATTTTAATTGACTAATGTATTTTTAGCACATATATGATTCCTCACACCAGACCAAGAATGGCTTAAATTAGCCACAATAAATGTTCTTGTCACTCGAATACTTCAGATGAATATAAATGGACTAAAAACACAATTTTCAAAATGGTGTTCACAAGCATCTACAGGCTCTAGCGCAATTCATTAATTGTTTTATAATGATCCTGACTCTAAACTGCCATATATGTAAAAGTTAGAACAAAACATCAACATTATTTTAGAGACTAAACAATCTCCCTAAGAGGTATAGGGAACTCCAGACGTGGACCCCTTGCTCACTGTGCCTTAGGGAGTTCAGCTACACCTCAATGACGAGGCCCAATGAAGGCTGAAACGTGCGTCTGGGGTTTGCTGTTTCTCCTGTTCAGGGTAGAATTGCCTGGTATTTCGGGCCTCTGTCACTCTAGTGAGTGGGACCAGACTGATATACTACAGGATATTTCTCCCTGTGAAGGGCACAAGTGAGATAAAAGAGGTTGCTCTCAGAGTGGCTTATCATGGCTATAGAACTAACCTATTAAGGTTAGTTTGTTCTCTGATTGAGCACCTCTGACTGTTGTTTTGTTTAAACAATGTTAGAAAATGATCCACTTAGTATCCACATCCAACTATATGTTTGTCAAAATCGCAATTACTGGAGCCCGTAATGGAGCCTGTAAAGTTACAGGTATTTAATTGGCTTCTTTTAGCTACTCACATTCCTTTTGCGAGTTTCAGGCTCAAAATCACTGCGGTTGTCAAACACGTAACTCTGTCCTATCTAGTAATCTGAATTTTCAAGCCCACCAAAGTTACCAGTGCTAAAGAAGCAAAATCCATATTCATTTACAACAATTCAACAAACCCGCAATTTCCTTCAAAGCTGTAAATGGCAAATATATAAAAAAAATATACAAGTACCAGATAGGACTCGCAAGTGGGTTAAACAGCTGTTCATAGCACTGTTCATAGCACTGTAAAAGCAAATAAACACACACTACTGTACTTTAAAATACTGGGAAAGCAATAAAGAACTAGAATTAGTTGCACAACAGTCTCAAGCTCCAAATCTGCATAAAAAATATCTTTTTTCTTCGTGTTATATCGATCCCAGGAATCAAGGAGTTAATACATATCAGGCCACCCACATGGACTAGAACAGAGGATTTACTAATTATTATGGATTTGTACGTTTCTTGATTACGAGTCCAATCGCAAATCGTACTTCTGAACACTATTTAAGCAGACCTATAGAAAAAACCTACTGAGGTATTTTTCGTTCTCAGATGAGCGTGTCTAAATACATCAGTAATTGTAGCAAATTATCATTGAAGTTTGTTATTTTAAGTTGTCAGTCAGCCTTTCTGATTCACCTACAAAAAGAACTTCATACATTTTGTTAATGCAATATTATTGCCATTAATTACTTATTATCTCCTAAGGCATTGACTCAATTTGCAGTCACTAGAAAAAAAAAGACTAGGCTCCCTGGGTCTGACCATGAAAGTGACTCCACTCCAGACAAATGACTCAATTCCTGACTAATCAGTAAGTAATGGCAATGAACTTTCATTAACAAACAATATGAATCACTTCTTGCGGGTGGATCAGAAAGACTGACTGATGCATCAAAATGGCAAACTTCAATGTTATTTCAATGAATAAAGTACTTGTTATTACCTGAAGTTTCAATGTATACCATATTTGGAACCTCTGCAGTGTCACTTTAAACGCTAATCACTCCCAAGATAAAAAAAATTATATACTTTTAAAGGGACACTGTCACACCAACAACAGGTTTGTTTCATCTTAAAAAAACATAAAAAAGTGACTATACAATGTATTAGCCATTTTCTCTACATTATTCCTTAGCTGTACTTTTGCTTCTTCTGTATGCTGATGTATGGTTTAGGATGCTTGATACAGATGGGGTAGAGGATCAAAAAAAGCAGTAACATTGGGGTACAAGGTTTTGGTTACCCCAGAGACAGAGAATACTGCGATGTTAATTAGCACATCAAAGAGATTAAATAGAATTTGGTAGTTGCTCATTTGCATATTAATTGAGATTAAGTAATGCTAAATGTCCCATGAATTGTTCACTTTAGGAATAAATGGCTAATATAATACATAGCCAGAAGTTCATGCTCCTTAAAAATACCTTTAAAATAACTTTGTTGGGATGACATTGTCCCTGTAAGCATTGTTGCCTATACATGCTTACTGATTGTTACTATCTTTGTTTTACAATAAAACATATTAAAAAAGTTATTGTTGTGGACACCACAAAACCAACCATCATTATCGGACAGCACATTCTATGGGCCTCGTTCAATTGTGATTTAGCCAATTGATTAGGGCTCTATATAAGCATAGAGCATATTTTTTTACAGAAGTTTTTAGTTAGTGAAGACCTTGATTTTGGATAGATCTTCACTAACTAAAAAGTCTGTAAAATAAATATGCTATGTGCTTATATAGAGCCCTATTCAATTGGCCAAATCGCAATTGAATGAGGCCCTATGTATCTATCTACCTCTGACCTAACCAATCATTAGCATTAACTAATCAGGCATTTAAATAAAAATAATACAATCAGAGACTTGAAATGCATATTTTTTTATGTATTTCATTTTTTAGATATATACAATATAGTGTAAAAACTGTTTAAACTTCCATAAAATGATGAGAAATTGGATAGAGCACACTGTACTATGTAGTTCCCATAGTTAGAGAGTACCATACAGCTCTCTGTTACTTTCTATTGGCTGACACATTTATTTGCCCCTGCAATGTGACACATTTACAAGTACCCTCTTTGAGATGCAACAATGAAGAGTCCCAACTATTCTGGTAAAAATTGTTATAAAAAAATGTATACAGTAGACCCTTGGTACTTGTTGTTAAGTGGTTCTAGAAGACACGAGGAGTGGCGAAAATGGCGAGTACCAAGTTCGTCTAAGGAGTAATGCAAATACTTCTAGAACACCACAGCACTAATTACTAATTGTTCTTTCAGCCTTCTATCCTTTGTCAAGGGCACCTTGAATGCTTCTGTTAGGCTCATATGTCATTTGCCCACCACCACATAATGGGTAACGTCTAGACATGTATTTAATGGAGCATTTTTAATAATATAAAATAGCTTTAAATACACTTCTTAATTGTCCTTTAAATTTGTGCCAGAATTTGGGATCTCTGTCACTGGTATCAACCGATATATCTCTGGTAAGAACAAAGATTGTTGGTGTTTATATCCTTTTCAAATTAGGAGTAACAGTAGGAGACAAAATGATACTTTGTAGAGCGATCACAATCCAGCCATTGTTTGTCTCTCCATCTGCCGAGATGTTACTGAGCCGACCTGTCTGGGGGAACTAAACAGTTCAATGTCTCATAGCCTAAATGTACCTGAGGACATCCATGGGGGGCACAGAGCAGTCTGGGAAGGAGGCATGGGACACAACTGTTTTTTTTCTTCAAACATTTAAAAGAGCAAGTTCTAATCATTACAAAAGCTGCTTTTTGCATGAAAAATATTAAACAAAACCTGTTTAAACTTCATGCAACAAATCCAGAGAGCATACTTTAGTCTGTAGATCTCATTGGCTGGCAGAGATCAAGCCCCCAGGAGCAATTAAACTTCTGAATACGTTTTATTTGAAGAAAAAAAAAACACCCTGTGACACTATTAAATACTTTCTTTCTGATGCAACAAAGGAAAAAAATCCTTCCTTGTCCCTTTAAATATTATCTGCAATGCAGAGTCATTGTGGAAAACAGACTAAACTGTATCGTCTTTATTTAATTGTTGTTATAAACGTAATTGAATCATGTTTTCCAAGTACTTGGCTTATGATAGCTGATTAAAAGACCACAAAAGTCCCTATATGTGCTCTGCACCAACAGTTAGAGGGTGGAAAATAATGTGGAAAAGTTGTTTACATTGTTAAAATTGATGAAGAATTGACTTAGATATTGTAATTTTTTAGGCCGTCCCACAAGAGCCTGCAAAAATAATGAGTCTGTAACTGTTATATACTGTATTATAGGATTACACTATGTTTGATAGCAGAGTGTGGTGGTGCAGTGGTAAGTGTTATGTTTTAAATATTTTTTCATTGGAAAGTCATAGATTCCCCTGCATTCCACTTGTACTTATATATCATATTTGTGTTAATAAATATATTAGTAAAAAAACAAAAAAACAAGCAGAAGACATTGAATTGATTTGTTTGATTAATGAAAACATTTTTTGAAGCCACTACACCAGCACACTCTGCTTTACACGGTATTTATAAAAGCTGAAATAATTGAACTAATTTAATTATTTGACCTATATCTAACTAGTTATTTAATTTTTTTAGCCCTATGTAATAAACACACCCATGAACACATGCAGGGCTGGATTAACCATTAAGCAACATAAGCACATGCTTGGGGCATCAAGGGAAGAGGGCACCACAGAAATTTCCCATTGTCGGATTTACCATGGACCATATGGTACAAAACTACAAATGGTGCAGCTGAACCAGGTTCCAAAACAGGCCCCCACAATAAATGAAACAATGACATAATAATAATAATAATAATAATAATAATAATAATAATAAAATATTAATAATTGAGGTAAATGATACACATTGTAAAAGTTTACTATTATTTATATTTTGATTTAGATATATATGGGGGCACAAAAGTATTTTAAGTGTTTAGGACCGCTAAAGGTCTTAATCCAGGCCTGAACACAATACACATATTGCAACTGTCAGAAAATAATAAAATTGACATAAAGTACTCTGGTCTCGGGGTACCCAGTGGAAAGTGTTCTTGGAGGTCCATGACATAAAACCAGGGGCTTGGTGAAACATTAGCGCATACATTAATTAAGAATGTCTTTGTGGCTTGTCCATCCTTAGTCCATATGGTAAATGTGGCTAAAGTATCAAGATTCTAGAGTACAGAGACTCTAGTCCAGTTGCCAAGTCCAGAGGCCAGATGGTTACATGGGCTTGTGACAGCCAATATATATATATATATATATATATATATATATATATATATATATATCAGAATGTGTCAAGTGCAGCAACAGACAGAAATATCACTGAATATAGACATTTCTGCATATATACAAACACATTTCAACTTACTGCACAGCATCTTCAGGCTGCCCTGTAGAACGTGGTGCCCTAGGCTTGGACTTCAAGGGACTAGACAAAAACACAACCCTGGGTCTAATCCTTTTTGGGGTTTTTTGTTCATCTATGAGAAAACTTTTTAGAAAAAAACCACAATAAACCTTAAATTGTCTGGTTTGTATGGGGCTGACAGAATGCAGTGGCAACCTAACAGTAAATGGCCATGATATAGTGGAAGAGGGTGAGATAATCAATCTGAAAGGGCAATTGTAGTTTGCACGTTTGTAAAGTATACAAAAATACCATCAGTAGCTGCTAAGGATACATGCATAAAAGCATTTTCATAGAAACATGTTGTTTTGCAGACTCTGCTAGTGCATGGAAGCTACCATGACTGTAATACTTCCTTATCAAGGCTCAATGAGGTGGGCAAGGCGACCCTTCTTCTGATGCTTGTGAAGAGGGGGGGGAGGGGGTGACGATGTAAAATACTAAATAGGTTATAAGAATGAGCCAACAAATACACCTTCACTGCACTCTTGAATATGTTAATGAAAATAAGCAGAACACATCCCCTCAAGCTCCAAGTCATTTGTGTGGAAGATACAAACATGAAATCCCACAGGCATAAAATGATTGTTGCTAATATAATTGGTAATTAATAATGTAATTCATACTTCACGGATATATGACACTTTTCTCAAACTACAGTGATATAATTGTAATATACAGTGCCTTGCAAAAGTATTCACCCCCTTGGCATTTTTTGTGTTTTGTTGCCTCACAACCTGGAATTAACACGTCTTGTTTGAGGATTTGCATAATTTAATTAACAGAACACGCCCACAACTGTGAAGATATTTTTATTTATTTATTGTGAAGCAAACAACAAAAAGAACAAAATAACAGAAAAAGTCAATGTGCATAACTATTCACCCCCCTAAAGTCAATACTTTGTAAAGCCGCCTTTTGGGGCAATCACAGCTCCAAGTCTTTTCAATAAGTCACTATGAGCTTGCCACATCTTTTCACTGGTACTTTTGCCCATTCCTCCTTGCAAAACTTCTCCAGCACCTTCAAGTTGGACTGCTCCAGCACCTTCAAGTTTGCGCTTGTGAACAGCAATCTTTAAGTCTGACCACAGATTTTCAAATGGTTTGAGGTCTGGGCTTTGACTAGGCCATTCCAACACATTTACATGTTTCCCCTTAAACCACTCAAGTGTTGCTATAGCAGTGTGTTTGGGGTCATTGTCCTGCTGGAAGGTGAACCTCCGTCCTAGCCTCAAATCACGCACAGAGTGGTACAGCTTTTGCTCAAGAATATCCCTGTATGTAGCACCATCCATCTTTCCCTCAACTCTGACCAGTTTCCCAGTCCTGGCTGCTGAAAAACATCCCCACAGCATGATGCTGCCACCACCATGTTTCACTGTGGGGATGGTGTTTTTTGGGTGATGTGATGTGTTGGGTTTGCGCCAGACATAGCGTTTTCTTTGATGGCCAAAAAGTTCAATTTTAATCTCATCAGACCAGAGCACCTTCCTCCATACATTTTACAGTCTCCCACATGCCTTTTCGCAAACTCAAAACGCCATTTTGTTTTTTTGCTGAAAGTAACTGCCAACTCTATGGAGCGTACAGCTTATTGTAGTCCTATGTACAGATACTCCAGTCTCTGCTGTGAAACTCTGCAGCTCCTCCAGGGTTACCTTAGGTCTCTGTGCTGCATCTCTGATTAATGCCCTCCTTGCCGGTCCGTGAGCTTTGGTGGGTGGCCGTCTCTTGGCAGGTTTGCTGTTGTGCCATGTTCCATTTGGTTATGATAGATTTGATGGTGCTTTGGATATTTTTTTATAACCTAACCCTGACTTGTACTTCTCAACAACATTGTCCCTTACTTGTTTGGAGAGTTCCTTGGTCTTCATGGCAGTGTTTGGCTAGTGGTGCCTCTTGCTTAGGTGTTGCAGCATCTGGGGCCTTTCAAAAAAGGTGTGCATATGTAATGACAGATCATGTGACACTTAGATTGCACAAAGGTGGACACTAATTATGTGACTTCTGAAGGTAATTGGTTGCACCAGAGCTTTTTATGGGCTTCATAACAAAAGGGGTGAATACATACGCACATACCAATTTTCTGTTTTCTATTTCCAAAAAATTGTTTTATGTATATACATGTATTTTTCTCATTTCACTTCACCAATTTAGACTATTGTTTTTTGATCTATCACATAACATTCAGATTAACAAAACATTGCACTTAAGGCTGTAATGTAACAAAATAGGTAAAAAGTCAAGGGGGGGTGAATACTTTTGCAAGGCGCTGTATTTTATTTATATATATATATATATATATCACATATATAGTTGTGAGCATACGAGCTTGCTTAAGCCGTTGCTCACGCTTGCGAGGGCCGCAGTTGCAGGCATGGAGCGCCGAAGGCGCTCCATGCCAGCAACTGAGGCCCTCCTGGTCACCAACTGGAACCTGAATCACTGTATTTACCTGAGCCCGCTGCCCCTCGCGTCGCGCTAATAAAGAAACGGAAGTGGGTGTACCAGAACTCACTGCACAAAACTTCAAGTCCCAGAATGCTCAGCAGCACAAGCAGTAGCCACTCAGCACTTTAGGGGGTGAGTCTAATATATAATATAGCTGTGTATTTAAATCTGTCTCTCACTCTGGAAAAACAAATGGAAAGATAGAACTGTTTTTTTTTATAGTTTATGTGTCACATTTAATGTATATATTTAAATATTGTGGTAGGGAGTATTATCTCTGAGGACCTGGACTTTTATGTGAAATCAATATACTCTAGATGGCTTCTTATTTACATTATACAACATATATATATAAATATATATATATATATTTATATATATACACATTATATATATATATATATATATATATATATATATATATATATATGTATACACATTATATATATATATATATATACACTATATATATATATATACACATTATATATATATATATATATACACACATTATATTTATATAATATATTTATTTATATATACACACATTATATTATATATATATTTACACATTATATATATATATATATATATATATATATATATATATAAATATATATTAGTTGTGAGTAGGCGAGCTTGCTCAAGCTGTGGCTCACGCTTGCGGGCTCGCGCAGCATGGGCCCTCATTCAATTGCAATTTGGCCAATTGAATAGGGCCCTAAATAAGCACATAACATATATTTTTTAAAGAAGTTTTTAGTTAGTAAGCATCTATCCAAAAGCAAGGTTTTCACTAACTAAAAACTTCTTTAAAAAACATATGCTATGGGCCAAATTGCAATTGAATGAGGGCCATGGAGCGCCATAGGCGCTCCTTGCCAGCAAATGCGGGCCACGCAAAGCGAGGGCCACAGTTGCTGCGGCGCTCCATGCAAGCAACTGCGACCCTCACAAACTTTACGTTGTAACGCAAACAACACGACACAGCAACTGCGACCCTCGCAAACTTTACGTTGTAACGCAAACAACACGACACAGCAACTGCGACCCTCGCAAACTTTACGTCGTAACGCAAACAACATACGAGACACGTTACCACTCATTACGACCTTGCAAAAATCGCCTGCAACCCGCGAACAGGAAAAAATTAAAAAACACAAAAAATACACACAACACATACATAAAAAGCTTACCTACAGCAAGAGGGAGCATCCAGGACCTCAAAAAATGAAGTTACACCTTAATTTAACTCAAAATAAAAGAGTTCAAACACTCAAAATTTCTCTAAGCGAGAGGAAAAATGGCCGTCGAACAAAACGAGGCTACAGCACTGTAAACACGCAAAACACCACAAGAAACTCGCAAAACACCACAAAACACCTACGGATATACCAATACAGACGCATACCACATATTACCCGCCATTTTAGAACAATGCGGAAGTACACAACTACGCTAACGGTTTGGTCTCGGGCACGCACACTATTACACTGCACACATTCATCACGCTTACACAGCAGCTCCACACCACTAATGCTGCAGCAACATCAAAACAGATTGCCAGCTCTTCAACAGAATGCTTCAAAATAGGTCAAGTATATTAATTTATTAATGTATTATATATTTCATTTTTATACACTAAACAGCATTAGCTACCTTACAATTTCATTGCGTCATTTTTTGACGGGCAATTCTCTAGTATATATATATATATATATATATATATATATATATATATATATATATATATATAAAACCTGCAGTTCTGCACTATATATTTTAAGAGATTTGGAATTCACTGATCTGTTTAGCTTTCATTTATAATGGCACCCTTTTCATACAAGTAATGATTTTTGTTGCATAAAAATGAATGCCACAAAGTTTAAAATATACTGTTCCAAATGCAGCATAGTCAGGACCTTTCTCTGCCACATTTGTATTTGGGAGTGTCAGTACCAACCAGTTAGTCCACATTGGAGCACTGGGCTTGGTTCTGCCTAATTACGTGATGTTGTGTGTACAGTATATAGTTTGTGTGGTTTGGCAGGGAGTAAACCCCATATGGCAATGAGAGGAAGTGAAAATGTGATGTAAGTGAGAGATGTGCACTCAGTGCCAGTAGCTACCCGATGAGCATGTCAGTCGGTGTAGATGCACGTTGATACACAACATATGGATACTGATCCTTAGAAAAAAATGTATAATATTTTCCAGAATGCTAAAGCACCCCAGACAGGCATTCATAATTCCCAACATTTCAAATGGTAAAAGGAACATTTGCATTCTTGTAAAATATACACTATCAGATTGTGTTCAGGGGCGGATCTACCAGTGGTGCAGGCGGTGCAGTGCACCAGGGCCCTCTGCTGGTAGGTGGCCCAATGCTATGCATTTATTTTGTTTAAATAGCATTTCATTTTTTTTTTCTCCTGTGTTTATTGCGCCCCTGGGGCCTCCCATCCCAGCCCAACCCACCCAGGCCCCACTAAAACCCTCTTGGGAGCCCCCTGTGCCTCCTTGACCACACACACCCCCAGCATGAAATATGTGTGTGCCTGTTTAAAAATTTGCATTTCTTCTGAAGCTCCAACAGATGGCAATGTGGAGCAGTTCAGCACACTGGGGATGTGTATCTGGGAAGAAGGTAAGAGAGCAAATAGGCAGCTAAGTACAGGGGGATGTGTTCTGTGAGGGAGGAACAAAGGAGATGGGGGTGGGTGCGATGTAGGGATGGGTGCTAAGAGGGATGGCTGCTGTGTGGGGGTGATGTTTATATATGTGTTTATTTGTGTATATATATATGTACATATATATCTGTAGAGGATGTCGCAGGAGGATGGAGCACATGCAGTCCCAGTGGAGTCCAGTGAAAAACATTTTTTACATCCCCCGATGGGTCACAACCTTTTTTTTTTTTGCACCAGGGCATTCCATTCTTTAGCTCCGCCACTGGTTGTGTTACCACCAGTAGGTACAATGTGTATACTAAGTTTTAGTGATACACACTTAACATGAGTGCAATGCTACACACATATATATTATGTTAAGAGATAAACCTGGAGCAATCAAAAGAAGTGGCACATGTTCAGCTAGTTGGGGGAAATCATGTGGAAAATTGATTATATTTTTTAAATTGATCAAGAATTGAAATAGATATTTTCATTTAGTTGTTGTTTGTATAACCCATGAACCCTTTCCAAAAGAACCCTCAATGATAATAAAGCTTTATTCTGTAACTCTTACATAGTCTTTTCTAGATATATGAACTTTTACACTTATTCCCAGAACAGTGTATTTAGTGTAGTGACTGGCTGTAGACCGCCCCAGGCCTCCTGGGGTCGGTAGGGAGGGCAACGTGACCCGTGCAGGAACGGGAGTAGGGTAGAGTAGGAAGGTCTAGCTGGGGGGCAGGGTCGTGACCCTGGTAGGAGCGGGAGTGGGGTAGGATAGGACTGGCTAGCTGGGGGGCAGGGCCACCTAGAGGTTTGGCGCCTGTTTTGTCAGTGTGCCCCCAGCTAGCCAAGAAGGCAGATCCCACCCACCCATCCCTTATATATTTTGGAACATAGGTGTTAAATTATTGAAAATTGTAAATATGTGTTCAAAAAAAAAAATATATATATATATATATATATATATTTATGTATGAAAAATGGGAAAATATGTGTTAAAAAAAAAAAAAAAAGTACCAATACAATAAGTCGAGTATATTACGCTAATCTGTTTACGTTATTAGCAGTTGTATATGTATTCATTTCAGGCCGAGTTATGATGTGCCTGTATTTTGTTGTTGTCACAGCAAGGCGGTGGTGAGGGGAGTCGCCGGGACAGTGGTAAAGTGGGGGTGATCCTACCCTACGGGGGCACGGATGCTCCATCATGGTAGGCCCTGGACGAGGGTCAGGGCGCAGAGTGTACTGTCTTGTTTCCCAGGCTCCTCCCCTCTCTTGTTTACGTATATTTAATTAATGGGTTTGTTATTACGTGAACTTGGTTTTACCAATAAACGCTGTGGCCAGTATGCACCCCAAGCAAGTTGTTGTGTCTAATTATTTATTGATTAAGGGTTTAGAAAGGATTCTGCATAACAAGATTATTCAGGGAGCAAGTTATACCCAAAATGTCACGCGGACACACTCACTGGGCCTTTCACGGGTCATGATAAATGTGCTGTCTCAAAGATTTTTTTCATTGTAAATCGAATCCCATGCCTTTTTTTGTATAACTAATATATTTGATATGTATATTTATATGTGTGTGTGTGTATAGATAGATAGACTCAATTGCTGCCCACAAAATATAGTAAATATAGGAAAGCTCTGAGTTAAATGATTATTAGGTAAAACAAAGTTGTGTATGTAAGATCATTCATTTCTGTGATCCTGGCATGGTGTGTAAATATAACTCCCTTTGGTAGCTGTTATATATATCATCCTTATATTATTTTATTTATATATTAATAACTGATCTTATTTTGTATTTTCGTTCCCTAGTTCTTAAAGCATGTTTGTTTCTATATATATTCTATATAACCTTCAGATTGTAAGTCTGCGAGTTTCAATCCTGCAAGGTGCTTTAGGGAAAGCGCTATGGACACCGGATTCCAAGCTCAAAGACAGGGCCCTCCACTCTTTGCAATGTGTGAATCTTGAACTTGTCATTGCCTGTAACTTAACTTATGTATAGCGCAAATAAAACGTTGCTGTAATGTCTGTAGAGCTAAACTGAATCAAAATATAAAGCTGATTATTTTACTAGCCAAGATCAGCTATTTTTTTATGTCTGAATTCTAGCACTATAGTTTGTTTTTGTTGTTCTGTCCTTCAGTCATGCCCAAATCTCAGTTAACATATGATGGGGGGAGATCAAAAGGGGCCAAGGGTCGATAAGGATGCGCAGAGAGGGGGATCAAGAGGGGAAGAGGGGAGGATCAAGAGGGTCTGGGGGAACCAGGAGCTCCTGGAGGTTTCACAATTGTGTGTTTGTGTGTACAGTGGATATAAAAAGTCTACACACCCCTGTTAAAATGTCAGGTTTCTGTGCTGTAAAAAAATAAACAAAGATAAATCATTTCAGAACTTTTTCCACCTTTAATATGACCTATAAACTGTAAAACTCAATTGAAAAACAAACTGAAATCTTTTAGGTGGAGGGAAGAAAAAAAAAGAAAGGAAAATAATGTGGTTGCATAAGTCTGCACACCCTCTTATAGCTGGGGATGTAGCTGTGTTCAGAATTAAGCAATCACATTCCAAATCGTGTTAAATAGAAGTCAGCATACACCTGCCATCATTTAAAGTGCCTCTGATTAACCCCAAATAAAGTTCAGATGCTCTAGTTGGTCTCTCCTGAAATTTTCTTAGTCGCATCCCACAGCAAAAGCCATAATCCACAGAGAGCTTTCAAAGCATCAGAGGGATCTCATTGTTAAAAGGTATCAGTCAGGAGAAGGGTACAAAAGAATTTCTAAGGCATTAGATATACCATGGAACACAGTAAGTGGAGAAAATATGGCACAACAGTGACATTACCAAGAACTGGAGCTCCCTCCAAAATTGATGAAAAGACAAGAAGAACACTGGTCTGGGAGGCTACTAAGAGGCCTGCAGCAACATTAAAGGAGCTGCAGGAATATCTGGCAAGTACTGGCTGTGTGGTACATGTGACAACAATCTCCTGTATTCTTCATATGTCTGGGCTATGGGGTAGAGTGGCAAGACGAAAGCCTTTTCTTACGAAGAAAAACATCCAAGCCAGGCTAAATTTTGCAAAAACACATCTGAAGTCTCCCAAAAGCATGTGGGAAAAGGTGTTATGGTCTGATGAAACCAAGGTTGAACTTTTTGGCCATAATTCCAAAAGATATGTTTGGCGCACAAACAACACTGCACATCACCAAAAGAACACCATACCCACAGTGAAGCATGGTGGTGGCAGCATCATGCGTTGGGGCTGTATTTCTTCAGCTGGAACTGGGGCCTTAGTTAAGATAGAGGGAATTATGAACAGTTCCAAATACCAGTCAATATTGGCACCAAACCTTCAGGCTTCTGCTAGAAAGCTGAACATGAAGAGGAACTTCATCTTTCAGCATGACAACGACCCAAAGCATACATACAAAGCAACAAAGGAGTGGCTTCACCAGAAGAAGATTAACGTTTTGGAATGGCCCAGCCAGAGCCCAGACCTGAATCTGATTGAAAATCTGTGGGGTGATCTGAAGAGGGCTGTGCATAGGAGATGCCCTCGCAATCTGACAGATTTGGAGTGTTTTTGCAAAGAAGAGTGGGCAAATCTTGGCAAGTCAAAATGTGCCATGCTGATAGACTGATACCCAAAAAGACTGAGTGCTGTAATAAAATCAAAAGGTGCTTCAACAAAGTATTACTTTAAGGCTGTGCAACCATATTATTTTATTTTTATATTTTTTTCTTATACTTCTGGCTCCTAGATATTTTTCGGGCAACAACTTTTGACAACCCGCAGTTATGACAATTATATATGTGATCATTGCTCTCCATATGGTTGCTGGGGCGCTATGCTTTCTATTCTTCCGATTACTGTAAATGGTGAATATTATACTGTCCAGGGGGTTATATTTAATGTCTCATGTTGTACTGTTTGATATGTTGAACTAATAAGAAGTGACAGGCGGCTTTCGAGTAAATCCTTTCTTTTCGAAATTGGACAAACACTGATCTTATGAATGCTTTATCGCTGAAAGAGTAAGTGCAAATAGACAGCATGATAAAGGATTTTTAATAAGTTATACTGCAGTTCAGTTTGTGTCCTCTCCAGAGTTTTTATCACAGTAATGGCCACATACAATTTAAAGCCCGCAACTTGATCGGAGACAGACAAATATCTGCGGGTGTGTTGTGGGCTCCCATTGGTCTCTGATTGCAATGCTATTCAATTGCTCAAGGCTGCAAGTTACGGGCCCCAAAGCCAAGACCGTAAACCATGCACTGGTTCGTAGCAGTTCAGGGCGGGAACATAATCAATTCAGCAAGCCCGTAACCGCCCATTTCAAATCAGCCAATAGAAAATCAGACTGTCATAATTACGGCAGTAAAACATGGAGGTTACATGTCAATCAATTAGGTTTGGGGGTACGATATGCGATCAGACTCGCAAAACCTGCAAAATAAAGAATTATGAAAATTAATGCCAATACTGTTCTAGTCCACATGGGTGGCCTGATATGTATTAACTCATTGATACCCGAGATCGATTTAAACCCGAAATTAAACATAAAAATAAATATTATTTCCTGCCGATTTGTGCGTTTGAGACTGTTGTGCAAATAATTATAATGTCTAACATCGCTTTCCCTTTTATTTACAGTGCAGTATTGATTTTTTATTTGCTTTTACAGTGCTTCGGACAGGGGTTAAACCACCTTGCAGGACCTCTCTAGCTCTCGTTGGATTTTCTCCTTCATTTGCCATTTACAGGTGTGAATAAATTTGTGGGCTTGGGGAATTGGAGCAATTGAATAGTGATTTGCGATTTTAGCCTTGCGAAAGTGACAGATCAAAGGCTTCTGGAGGCTGTAAGTCACAAGTTTAACCATCGACATTTTTTCAAGCTCGTAACTCGGAAGCCGTTCTGAGCCCGCAAAAATACGCCAATTGAATAGCAAAATAGCTTGCGACCTCACTTACGGGGCTCCTGGATCTCACGAAAGCTCAATTGAATGGGAGTCTATGTTAGTAGAAATAAAAGAGGACACATATTCCTGCCTGCTACATAGCTATCAATGGTCCCTTTTTTGGTGGGAGAGTCAGTGTCTTAAAAGTCTAAGAACATATTTACATTGCACCCTCATTGACTGTAGTGCTGAAAAATGATATCTGTCCGTCGAATTAGGCAACATTGAGGTTCTCTCTGGTACACATACCTGAAGTGACATTGAACAATATTATTTTCTACTATCAACTTTCATTTAATGGTTGTCCTTGTTTAAACCTTAAATTCTGTTGTACTCTTGTCTAGTCAAGGATGATTTCACAATCAGCTTTGTAGTATACTCCATTATGTGTAATATCCAGGAACCATTATAATATTATATTTCAGTGCAAGACTGGTATTTATACAGCAAGGCTTGGAAACAGCACGTCAGTTGTCTAAATTGCATAGAGTATTAGATCAGAGGGTTTACATGGAAAAATAAACAATGTCATCTAAAAATCCCTGCCCTGCGGCCAGTATTGAAAGTGTCACATATATTCTAAACAATTCCGCACATGCCTATGAAAATGGATTCATTGGATTAAGGTGTTAATTCCTCATATAGGGAGCTATATGTTGTCCTGGAAATGAAGGGGTTATCTTCGCCAGCCTGGCTGCCACGACTGAAGTCACATAAGTGCTTTGTATTCTGGGCTTGCCAGCACAGGCAGCCAGTGAGGGGTGCTTTTCACTAATAATGGAAAAATGTTGCTGGCATTTGCCACTATTCTGTGAAGGCCTGAAAGCTTTTAGATTCCGGGATTAAGGAGACATCTCATTTCTTGTGACATGTCTCAGCTAAAAGATCCCGTCTGATTTGCTTTGCTGTACAATTTTTCTTTTGCTAAAACCCTTTTAGCAGAGGACCCAGATTATGTCATTCGGTCTCATGTATTGCTTTAAAAAGAGAGTTTTGTACAATATGTAAAATATACTCTTTTGAAGAACTACAAAGAAAACAGACAACAGGATTTATATTATAATACATCTGTCTTTCAAAAAAAACATTTGTAATAAAATTTTAAATGCATGATCGAAATATCTGGACTACAAAAAAAGTCTATTTGCTATGTATTGTTACACATTTGTGTTTTTAATATGTATTAGACTATATATTAATATTTTTATATTTGTTTCACCATATGATTGCCAAAGTCTTGCTTTAATGCAGCTTTTTCCTTATCTTACTAAATACTTGGAAGTTTTTAATCTGTGTGAGTGATTTCACAAAGCATTTTGTAAAGGTGTGAGCCTAAAATTGCTGTTAAAATCATTTAAACTTACAGTGGAAGTTTCCTTTTTGGAATTAGCATATACATACTACCACCTTCTGATGACAGTTCCCCTTAAAGATATATCGTAGTTTCCCTATTTTTACCTTTTCCTCATCCAACGCATCCTGCTTATGTCAGAAACACGGCACCCCGACTTTGAAGCGCATTAGAAATGTGAGCCTATGCAAGCACAAACACAAGCGCGTCTGTTAATAGCGCGCCCGACTCAAAAGCGCGGCTGCATACAGTCCTGGGGTTGGTGTATTTGGCACCCCGAGATATGGGTGGCCTTGGCCTACTAGGTATATGACATTATAAGGTCAGTTGGTCTAAACTCTCTCTTCCCTTACCTTGACTGTCTCTCTTCTTTTCTCTCTTCTCCCTTTCCCTGCCTCTCTGTTATCCTGTCTGTGTCCTACGGTATTCTTAATTCTTCCTTACCCTGGCAGTCTCTGTCCTTGCAAGCTGTGTGTGTTTCACCTGTGTCCCCTGTCCCCCTGTGTGTGTGTATCACATGTGTCACCTATGTCCCTTGTCCCCCTGTGTGTGTCACCTGTGTCCCCTCTAACCCTAAGACCACCTTACCGGCACTGTAGTCTGGCATGCAATTGTTGGACGCGCTATTTTCCGTCACGCATTAGTTGGTGCACGCATCTGTCTGCGCGCTGTTGATGGTGCGCTTTTGGCACTCGCTGTATTTTCGGGACCCAGAAACAAACATTACATTGAGTCGTTCTATACACATAGAGGTTTATTTTATTTTATTTAAAAAATAATGATTTCCACACCCCCAGAGCTGATTACATAGGCATCTCATACTAACCAATAGAAACTCTTCATTCAGGTACAGATGCATTCATAAGCTATGTAACTTCTATATACCAGTGAGAATCCCTTATCAAATTGTTCTCAGATCATGAGAAAAGACATGGTAGTACACTGTATATATTGGGATTGGCTTAAAAGACAACAGGGATTTTTGTTGAGTAACATATAACTTTACAGAGGGAGGACACATCATATACTCAGTAGTTCTCTGTGCTACCGATTAAGCATTTTTTAAAGTATTCTATGGAACTATACTTCTTTTATTTTGCATGCTAATGATGAATTGAAATGGAAAAAGTTCACTATACTATGTATTTTTAACATAAAGCTTATACAGTCCATGTCTTTAGAAATAAATATATTTTTAATAAATACCTAGAAACTAGTCTCATATATATATCTAATGGAAAAATCTGCAAATTCCATTAAATATTTTTATGAGAAGGGATTTTCTTTAGATATTATCCAGAAATCAAAGATTAAGAACTAAATGAATAAGGTCAGCCCAAGCCAATGTGGCTTTCGCTATTGCCTCATACAGTATGTAATCCCCCCTTAGGGAGTAATTTGTCAGAGTATTTTTGTGCATGTTCAAAAACAGATTTGCACAAGATTTGGAAATGTCAGTCATCACAATGTACAAACCAGTGATGTAAGAGGGGTGATTATAGTGTGTTTAATTGTGTTTGTTTGCATTTTAACTTTTAAAGTGCAAAAATCAAACTATACTTGTGGAAATGAGTATATATGTGAATGCACCACAGATTGTAGTGAGAAATGTGTGAGATTTTGAAGGCTGTTTAACTCATCTATGGGTTCCCTGGTGGTCCAGTACCTAGGATTTGGTGCTTTCACTTATGCTACTTGGGTTCGATTGCAGTCAGGGAACCAAAAGGTTACACCACCCTGAAGTCAGGCAGGGTTGGGCCTGGTCAGTACTTGGATGAGAGACCACCAAGGAATACCAGGTATGTTGTGGCCCATTGGAGAAGGAACTGGCAACCCACTCCAGTATCTCTGCCATGAATACCAAGTGGATCAGCATGGTGTGTTATGGTCCATTAGGTCATGGAGAGTCGGACACGACTGAGCAATGCAAACACACACAACTCATCTATGAATATGTTTAGCTGACACTAAAAAACTAGCACCTATTACCTGCACTCAAACACATATTGTCTGACTCCTTGTTGCACCATTGTCAAATGGTGCCCTCCAACACTCTCCTTCAGGCGTTGTGAGTGGTGCGGGTGTTTCTTTGTATTGGAGTTTGTGAATTTTAGCAAGGGGTCAAGTGTTTTCTTCTTTCATTTTATCATTTATAGTTTAACTAGTAAGTTTTGTTGAGTGATTCAGTGGATTACTTGGTTCTGGTAACTTATTGTGGTTAAATTCTCTTGAGCTTGTCTGCATTGATGGAGCTAATGCAGATGCAGCAGGTGCAAAGCACCAGGAACACTAGAGGGTTGAGGCCAAGGGTAACTTTTAAACAGACATGGAAAACAATTATTTTTTTCATGCATTTAAACAAAGCATGCTTTATACTTTTTCCCAGAGTAATAGGAATGTGAAGTACACCGAGCATAAATATGTAGATTTCATTAGTATGATTCGTATATATATGTTACTGCACATTGGCTGACATGGGCAAGCCACCAAATCAGTTAACATTTTAAATCAGATTTGTTTCTGCTTTGAGGGTATATTTGAAAACAACACAAACACACCAGATGCAGCATAGAAAAAAATATTTTAATGTGAATTTTATTTTATTAGGGAAGGGAGTGGTGTAGAAAATACATTTTATTTGTTGACTTTTTTTAATGACCCCTATGGGCACCTAGAGGTTGCAAGCGGGTCCCCAAATGATTTTGCACTGGCTCGGACATTGTTTGTCTGGTTAAAGATATTGCAAGTAGGGTTTTAATGTCATAGCAGGTTAATGTAGCAAAATCTAAGCCTCTGGCTATTAAAGCTTTATGTGATCGAGCCCGACACACAGACACACACGCAATCATTACATGCACACACACTCTCACACTGACAGACACTGTCTGGCGGATAAATAAAAACGTAGATATTTTGCAGCCTGATACATTTTGGGGTCTCTTTTGTTGTCCTCACATTAGTGCTCTGTCTGTGGCCGCCTGCCAGTGGGTTCGACCCCTCTCTGTTCCTGCACATTATCCATCTCCCTGGCAGGGACATCACAGTGCCCTACACAGCGGGCAGCCACACAGCCAATGCTACTATTCAGATTTTCAATTGAATCTTCTTGGGTTGAGAAGCTATTCTGAAGCTTCCAGTTCTATCTCTCTTTTAAATCGTGTGGGAAAAAGAGCTAAAATAATTATTTATATTGTCACAATCAATACTTTTGTTTAGTGTAGGAGCGCTTAGAAAGAACAAAAAGTTCATAAAGAATCCCAAGCCAGTGATAACACAACCAAATATACTATTACAAGGTTGAAAATCTGAAAAACAAAATTCCTAATTTTTAGGACTAAAATAAATCTGCCAGTTTTTTATTGTAGTATAGAGAATAAGCTGATCATTGTAAGGCTATGTTTATAATAAGACACTCTTGTAATCCTTAGGAATAAAAGTGTATGAGTGCATGCAAGGGTTAAAACATGTTATCTTTATCCAAGTATGAACAGCATGTTGAACAAAGTTAAGGTATATGGAAGTTTCCCTGTTTTTCCCTTTTTCTAATCTAACACACGTTGCTTATGTCATAAACACATTCAGTCATTCTATATACACACAGATTTATTTTATTTAGAAAAAAAATAGTTTCCACACCCCTAGAGCTGCCTATCGGTACCTACCTATAGAAACTCTGCATTTTAGTATGTTTTTAAGCCTATATTAACCTTCAAGCCAACAGCAGCACAATGCAGAAATCCACAGAGTAAAGTATGAGCTCTTCCTTGCTTCCTTGTGGAGGTGAAAATAAAAAGACTACACATCCCATGATGCTTTACTGCACAAACTTCTAAAAAAATTAAACAATGTTATAGCTGCCGGTGATTGGCCAAAACGAATTATGAACTTTATGCTAATTTAGCTAATATTTTTAAGGGGCATTCATTCTCAAAATCATGTCCCAGAAAACTGAATAACTTTGCAAACGTCAGGGTAAGTTTATTAATGTTTATTTTGGTATTTTTTCATGCAAAAACAGGATTCTCCTCAATCAGGTACATTCATAATCCATGAAATTTAAATTTGCCTTTAGGATTATTTTAGCTGTACCAGATTCAGTCTCTAGAGACAGTTCAGGAGTTTTCCATAACTCAAAAGATGCAGTGCCCAGACGCACCCTAGATATAGTAAGGCAAAGGGAGGTCCTGACTTCCAAAAGCAGTTTGTAAAGTGATTAAAATAAAATGTTAAACTTTTACTGCACTATTTGTTTAATGCAAACTGTTGCAGTGTTTACAACCTGCTCTTTTAAGTGTATGTTTTGACAGTAAGTTTGCGAGTTTTCAGTCGTGTATGGTCCATTCTTTTGCAATGTGCTAAAATAGTTTTTGCCTTGAATTTTATTCTGTATAGCACTACGCAATATGTTGGCACACTACAAATAAACTATAATAATATATTTGCAAATTTGTAATGTCAGTTGAAGATGTATTCATGTTTAACTGCTAAACTGTTGATTTCAGTCTGCTTGTTCCGCTCTCCAGATTGTGATTAGAGAATTCAATGTGATTTGTATTACCTATCTAACAGGTACAAGAACTGAAATAGATGTAGTGCGCAAGGGTACATGGGATATACATATGTTTGCAGTTATTAATTTTTAATAATTACTTTGTTACATAGTAATTGAGGTTAAAAACATATTTTAGTCCATCAAGTTCAACCTTTTTAGATCTCCTCTGATCAGTGTAATATGTGGATTAATTGATCATTATTCCAGAGGAAGGCAAGCAGAAAAAAAAACCCATTAAAACATTGCCATTGGTTATCTATTGAATCTATAGTTGTATATAGTTCTAGACTTATTATATATATTGTAAGCTTTTCGTGCCACATTTGCATTTATTTCTGAATTGCTTGACCTTTTATACACTATTATGTGATTAATTTTCCTGTGGTTGGTGTGATAAAAATAGAGGTTCACTCATGTTGTGTATAATACTGCAAAAAACATTCAGTTAGTCATAACTCACACTTCTATTTATACTGCAGATATAATCACTGTCATTTTAATAAATATACCACATAATTAGCTAGTGAACTGGAAATGAGGCAAAACACTGAGTCAGTATGTGGGAGTTTTATCTGGATCATTCTGATTGGTATAAATAATGTGAGATGCAATATTCTGTGCGTTTGGTTATCAGAAAATGTGTTGAAAGATGCTTTATGGATACTTCACCATTTAGTACACCTGTGCATTCTACCTAACACACATATGGATGGATGTGTATGTATGTATATATATATATATATATATATATATATATATATATTGACAAAGTGATTCCCCCTTAGCTGGAAGGATTGTTTGCCTTAGGATATTTTCCTTTACAATCGTGCCATCCAGTCTTTCTGAATAGATATCACATACTCCAATGTTTACGGTTTTGCTTGTCTCTCTATTATAGTCCATTTAACATCCTGCATCATATTTCTGAGTGATGTTCACCGATTGGCTAATTTTAAACACTGCAGTTCAGAGTCTGTGTCTTCATGAGCTGCGGTGGGCAGACCCAAGCAGGTACTATTGATATAAGTTTAGGCACCTCTTAATAAAATAAAGGACTTAAAATGATATTGATAGATAGTTATATTATATTCCTAGTGAAATCCAGAAACCTACCTTGCCACTTTAATTACCTTCAGGTTCACACACCTTTTCATAAAGCCTAGCTTTAGGCCAGTGCTGGACTGGAGTCCAAATGTTCAGGGGTCTCACTACGTAAGATGGATCACAGGCCCTCTCTGCTCTCCTGTTACCCCATGCCAGGTAACCTAAGCACCCTTGATCAAGAAGAATAAAGAATACAAATGTTTCTGTAACACTTGGATCTCCCTGGAGCTTTCATACCTCATTAGGATATATACTGTGCAGGGGGGGGGGGGGGGGGGGGGGGGGGGGGGGGCACACAAGCTGATGTGGGAAGGAAACCATTCACAGTAATATGCTTCACCCCTTTGTCCATGTATATACATATATATAGTATAGATAGATAGATAGATAGATAGATAGATAGATAGATAGATAGAAAATGAGCACACCTTAATGGCAGGCATATCCTATTATAATTAGTGGTTAATGTTAAAATGTTTATTTGGGTGTTTAAAGATTGAAACACATTGTAAGTTCATTTACATGTCCATATTCAGTTTCCCAGAATGTCATGTTGTAAGTGAAGCCTGCCAACACTGATATCATATTTGCATTTTCTGTTGCAATCCCCAACTAAATAAGACAGAGGACAATTTCAATGAGGGAGAATGTGTGGAGGAAGAAGGGAGCATCTTTACTGAGCAATATGAGTTGCAAAATAAGTCAAGTAAGCCCAAATTGTTTCATATATTTTACTAAAATATTTTTAAACAGTATAGAAGAAATTAATTTTGATTTAGCATTAAAAAAACATCCAGAGTTCAGTGGTCATTTAAGGTCATAATAATCAGCCCATTAAAGCTCTCTTATTTTTAACCACACTTATCCATACATGGTCTTACACGGTTATATTTCATAGATTTTGAAACAAGTGATGACTCAAGTGATATAGGATCTGACGCATAATTAATGTTTGGGAACTGATTTCTTATCTGGATCGTCTTCTGAGAATGGTTAACTTGTAATGTGTATTTGTCTAGTAAATTATTACTTTGGCCAAACACTTGGCTTCCTTGTGGATTTGAGCACTGTTCTGTTCTCACAGTCATAAATTTGTGTCTTTGTGTGATGAAAAGCAAATGTATCAAGCAGCGGCAAGCAGTGAGTTATATACTTCTTCCGTTACCTCTTTTATAACAAACCGTCATGGTAGATTTGGAACTGAACTACCATTGGTTAGACGGAGACACAAGACATGTCCATCCAAAGATCTGGAGAAAGTTACTCTTTCTGACTTGGAGTCATTTGTGTTATACAAAGAAATTGTACTGGGACATGATACCTTTAGTAGACAAAAAAAGTATTTGAAAGTATAAGTCATTAAAGTAACCTTGTTCTCCTCTTTTCATTATAGTGAGTTAAAACAACACAAGCTAGCTTGAAAATATGGTACAATATTTAAAAGTATAAGGAAGATTCTCTGTCTTAATATTCAAATAAGCTACCAAAGTGTTTGTCTAAAAATATAAACACACTTTTATTAGCAAGTATTTAAAAGTTCTGTTTTCACTTAGTCAACCCTTCCAAACAGCCCCTGAAAAGGTCTGCCCCACAGCTCATGCATACAATGTTTCTAGCCTCTTACAAACTGTTTCTTAATAGTTCAGTAAATAAAATAGAAGCCTGCAGTTAAAAATAATTGTATACACCAATGAAAATGTTACAGCTATTTTTATTTATTTTGCTTAAAAAAAACATTTTCCGGCTATCAAGTTAAATTACACAAAGGACCATGTAGAAAAAGTGAGTGATGTGTTTGTTTAAGTTTGTTTCCAGATCTAATGCAATCATTTTACCAAATCACTCTCTATTAATGGTGGTGGGTACCTTTTTATATTATTTATTAACCCACATGACTGAATACTTTGGAGCATGTGTAAGACAACTCACTCTTCCCATACAGAAGGGATTCATGTAGAGAAACTGTTCTGTTTGATGCAGAGCCATTTATAGATGATGGACTATTAAAATGACACAATGCAGGTAATGACAAGTATTTTATCAATTGAATGTTATTAAATAATAATGTTATTACAATAAACTAAGAGTGAAGTTTGCCATTTTGAGCTGTCAATCAGCCTTGATGATCAACCCTCAAAAAAGGCTGAAACGTTTTGTTAATTAGAGATCATTTCATATAAGTACTGATAAGCCTCTTCGTTGTTTTCTGTGCCATTGCCAATGCCTTGGCATGCTTAGTCTTTCTGTACAGCCAACTGTTACCTCAGGGGCTCTGAATGGTATCACAATGCGGGCATGGTCAAAAGAGGAGGGCCTGGTGTGATGCACCTTGAGCACCTTCCTAGAACGGACCCTGGTCCTGTCTGAGATTTATGGTACTCTTACAGCCAGATCAAATTCCAAGTCCGTAGCGGACACGGTACACCCGCAAAGCATGCAGGCTTGAAATTCTGCTGCGTTACAGAGCTATTACATTCAACCAAGTCGCGACGAACGGGCTGGAGACGCAAGCCTGTAAACCTCTCTTGCACACGTTGAATTTGCGGCCGTGAACAGGTTTAGACGGAGCCAATGGTAAAAGAGATCATCATCATTACATCACTGAAAAATGGAGGTTAGATTTCATTGCCTTACGGGTTTATATTACGAGTTAGGATCAGACCTGCATTACAAAAATAATGCAATATTAATAAATTAGTAAATATGATATTAGTACATGCGAGTTCCATTATATGTATTAACACATTGATTCCCGGGATCGATATAACACAGAGATTAAACATTAAAAAAAGTATTTTATATTGCAGATTTGCAAGTTTAAGAATGTTGTGCTATTAATTTTAATACCTAACATCACTTTCCCTTTAACTTTAAGTACAGTAGTGTGTGTATATTTGCATTTACAGTGCTACGGATAGGACTTTAACCCCCTTGCAGGTCCTCTCTAGTACCCGTAGGCTTTTTGGCTCAGTTTGCGGGTTTGAACGCCAGTGGATTTGTAGAAATTTAATAGAGATTTGCAAACGTAACATTTACGGGCTTGACAGATCAAAGGCTTTGCGGCAACGGAGTTCCGATATCAATAGCCCGTAGGGTTTTTCCGCATGTAACCCGCGGACCGTTTGTGGGTAGCTGTACAAGGCCAATTTAATAGCCGTAAGTCTGGCGGGCTCTGTTACAGGCTATGGCTTTACACGTTGGCGGAATTTATTAGGGCTGTTAGAAGAGCATTGAGAGTGGACTACATTCTTACAGCCACAATTTTCTGAACCAAATATTATAGTATTTCTTTGCATGGCACAGTATGCTAATCATTTACACAGCATTCTAATTAATTACTTCATTATATACTAATGAATATCATTCAATTCAAGCAGTTAGTTTCTCTTCTCAATTCCAAGCAAGTACCCCAGTGCCAGTAATTAGCACACTATCATTAAGAGAAACAGGGAGCATAACTCAGGAATAAACTGGTATAGAAGAAATAACTAGCCTAATATATTGTCCGTTCGTAGAGCTCATTTAAAAGAACCAATGTCTCAAATATGACAGGTCCTCTGAATTTAGTGTCAATAGCAGAAGACCTTATTATTTACTCTTTCTAGGAACAAATCCTTCACAGTGTGTCTCCATCTAGACGACTTCTTCATAAAAATATATTAAGTGTTTGTAAAGGGACACTGAAGTCACCATATGCACTCTGAGCCACTATGTTGATGGTGGAAAACCATGTGGAAAGGTTTAAGTTTTTATATTGATCAAGAATTGACTTAGATAATGTAATTTTTAGATAGCCATATAAAACCTGAAGACCTTCCAAAATAAACTGCATAGACAATAAGGTACAGGCTGTATCTGTCACACTGATATATTCTAGTTTTTTTTTTATTTCTATACTCTTTGTATAAAAAGACTGCATTTAAGATAACTTGTTTTAAACATTACAAAAGTAAAAAAATAAAAAGCAAAACCCACATCTGTAATTTCACAGCCCAGTCAATTTATCACTAGACTTTACAGTGGTGAAAAAGAACAGTATAAGAAGCATATCCATATACCGTATATATCCCATTTTTATCATTAATATATGTTTTCAATCTTATCTTGTGACCAAAGTAAAAACTTCCACTTCACAGTCGAGATGCTAAACCACTTGGCTAATTGCCTATGTGCTATGTAAAAGGTGAAAAAGAACAATATATCTAATCTAGAACTAAATATTTGCAGCCTTATTAAATTGTGATTCGGCCAATCGAATAGGGCTCTATATAAGCACAGAGCATGTTTGTTTTACAGAAGTTTTTAGTTAGTGAACTTCTATCCAGAAGCAAGGTCTTCACTAACTAAAAACTTCTGTAAAAAAATATGCTATGTGCTTATATAGAGCCCTATTCAATTGGCCAAAGCACAATTTAATAAGGCTGTTGAACTGTAAAATTTTAATTAGTAAAACCTAGGCTAGATTATTGTATATTTTTTTTGTGTCGTACGTCATTTCCGATTCTTCATGACCTCATGGACTATAGCACACCAGGACATATTTTTGTTCATGGTCATGCTGATCCACTTGGTATTCATGCCAGAAATACTGGATTGGGTTGCCAGTTCCTTCTCCAGTACTACTCTTTAATTAAAGCACTTTCAATAGCGCTATTTACAAAGTAGGATAAAGTACAGTGGGTACATTTTGCAAGTTACAAATGTTAAAGTAAGTAGAATTACAAGTATAGATACAATACAATATAAACAAGAGGAATGAGTCAGCAGTCAGCTTGGTGCAATAGAGTTAATGCCAGGGAGTTGAGATCCTACTCTGAAAATGGTCTAGATGGTGACTTCTGAAAGTAAATACACCTAAAGAGTGAGAGAGAATATATATTGAATATATAAACCAGGCGTATACACAGTGTGGAAGTAGGTGTCAGATCTATCCCGTTTTATGTACGCATTTGTTGTAGCACAAAGACGACAACTGTAGGAACCGTGCCGCACGCCCGTCCCCATCTAGCTGTGAAAACTAGGTAGTACACCCCAACCCCCTAACCCTAACCCCCTAAACTTCACTTCTTAACCCTACCGCCTAACGCTAACCCCCTAACCATCTAACCCAAACCCACTAAACCTCACTTCCTAACCTTAATTCCCTAACCCCCAAAACCTCATTCCCTAATCCTTATACCCTAACCCTAACCCCCTAAACCTCACTTCCTATCCGTAACCCTCTAACCCTAACCCCATAACCCAAAATCCCTAATGACTTATTGGGTGTAATAGCTCATCACAGCTAGATGGGGACGCGAGCGCTCCCACGTTCCTACAGTCGTTGGTGGTGAGCTTCCAGTGCTGCAACAAATGCGCATTTAAAATAGGATAGGTCCGAGGTGTCACTTATCCTCTAACATTTGTTCACCCAGTCAACAGGACACCAAGTAAGATAGTAGTGGAGACTGAAGGGTTTTTATTATGTCTGTTTGCTGATGGAACTAATGGCTGATTGCTCGTTTATACTTACATTACACATTACAGAGCAAGGATAGGCAATGTATTTAATTAGAGGGGCACATATGATCTCCCTTTGGTCCTCCAACTACAGTATTACCTTACATTAGACCCCACAAGGAAAACAAAAAAGGTTCCGGGGGGGGGGGGGGGGCGGTGACTCGGGGGCCCAGACTCGCGAACCTGTTGATGGAGATAGAGGTAAGACACACCAAATGCAAGCACAGATCTGAGGACAGGGAAAAGTAATATGTTCTGCTTAATATATTTTATATTTTTGTTTGCTTTTATACAGCACTGTTTCACGGTTACTGCCGATCCTCAGTGTGGTGTGAGTGCCTGGTTTGTGTGGTGATTGTTCTAGAGAGTAGTTCTATACAGCAATTGTTTCAAATATGGTGGACTAAGAGTGATAGAAGCCCTCCACCGTACAAAGTACAGTAGTACAAATAAGGAATAGTACATTAGTGATTCCATTTGAATGTCTAAAAATTTCTCAGAAATGCAGTATATTCACTGCACTCTGGGAAAACTGGGCGCGGCATGCAAATGAGACCACATAATACACCGTCACTCTGTCAATCCAAACCATTTTAAACATGGCTCCTTTTAAGCATATGTTTACTGTATTTCACAGTTTTAGGCATAGCAATGTATGGATTTTTCACAAACCAGGTCACTTAACCACATACAGCACTGTTTCACGGTTACTGCTGATCCTCAGCCTGGTTTGTGTGGTGATTGTTGTAGAGAGTAGTTCTATATAGTTTGTATATATGTTTCACATATGGTGGGCTAAGAGTGACAGAAGCCCTCCATCATACAAAGTACAGTAGTACAAATAAGGAATAGTACATTAGGCATCCTATATATATATATATATATATATATATATATATATATATATATATATATATATTTCTCATACCTACTACTACTATCTAAGCTCAATGAATTCATGAATATACAATCTAATTCCTCCAGTCAAATTCCTCCTAATACACTCCCACACCTTTAATTTACAAAATAGAGGAATACATAATAACAATTAAACCAAAATGATATGTATTACAAGGAGTATTAAATCTTAAGGACTTTTCTTAAACTCCCATTATCCGTTATCTAATATACATAAATAGTTATAAATAACTCCCACTTTATTACCAAAATTCACCCAAATACTAGAACATAGCTTGGAGGTGTGGAAATGGAGATGTAGTTAAAAATTACAAAAAAGTTTGGATAACAAAAATGGACAATTTGCATGATATATAATCTTGTATATTAAACCTTCTATGACACCCCTTTACATGTAACAATAAATAATATAACTGTATGTTTGTTCTGATACTTTTTTCTAATAAAAAAATGAAATGAGAAAAAAAAGACCAACTCAATATGTTCTACCATTTTGTAGCATACATAGCAACAATGATACAAAATCACTGTGTGGGTAGGGAATAGTCTTACTTATAGATACTGTCTGAAAGTGATTTCTTATCCCAAACAGCTTAGAATTTCAGTTTCCGTTGCAGATAAGGACTCTGTAATGATACATCTCACAGTGCCTCGCTGATTCACCTTTATCCACCTCAATCTTAGATCCCTTTACCACACATTTGTTGCTCTAGGACAGCCTTTAGAATAGGTTTCTCCAAACTTCAAGGGCCAGAGTCAGAATAGATTTTTAGGATATTTATTTGTGGGTAATTCAAAATGACTCACATGATTGACCCTTGAGCACAGGAGTTAAATTTACAACACAAGATTGAAAGACTTGTAAGGGTGTTTAGAATGGAGATTAAGTACATACGATAAGGAAAGACTTGGAAAGACTTGCACGTCATGTATTTTACCACAGAATTAGTACTACTAATTAGTACTACAGTAGTACTAATAGGTAATTGAGATTACAGGGAGGATATACATTATCAACATATAAATCATCACTCAGTGCTGACCAAGGGCTGTCATAAATTAGCTTTACCAGATATAAGTGTAGACAGATATTTTGCTTGAAGGTTACACAAACAAATCATAAATGGTTGACTATCTATTTCTAGGTGTTTTTTTTTTAAATTTAAAGCGTCAGTGTAAGCACTTTTCATGTTAACCCTATTTTTCCCCCCACTATTAATAAGAAATATGTGTGCAGATAATAATGTGCAGAGACTAAAGTATGCTCTTTGTGATTTCTGTTAGTTTGAATGGTTTAAACAGGTTTTTGCTTAATATTTTTTCATGTAACAAACAACTTTTATAATGTTTAAAACAAGCTCTTAAATGCATGAAAAAATGTGCCTTAATAATAAAAATCTGAATAACTCCATCTAATTATTATTATAGTTTATTTGTAAGGCGGCAACATATTCTGTAGCAATATATATGGGTTACGTTCAAGGCAAAAACAGTATTAACACATTGCAAAGAATGTAGCTTTAAGCTTAAAATCTAGTATCCAAAGTGCTTTCCATAAAGCACCATGCAAGATTCAAAACTCACAGACTTACAATCTAAAGGGCTAGGGTGTGGTACAGGAGGGTGATAGGAGCATTGTGCATGTTAAGGTGGCAGGTGATAGGCTTCTTTAAGCAGATGCATTGTTAGTAAGGTTTTAAACTTTTGAGGTAGGAGCGAGGCAAGGAGTTCTAGAGAATAGGGGGAACGTGAGAAAAGTCCTGAAGGCGGAGGTGATAGGAGGTGATAAGAGCAGAACAAAGAGGGCCATGGGGGAATATTTTGAGAGCAGAGGGGGTGCACTGTTGTTAAAGGATTTGTAAGTTAGGGTCATGATTTAAAATGTTATTCTTGAGGGAACAGGAAGCCAATGGAGTGATTGACACAGAGGAGCTGCAGACTCTGAGTGTTGAGTATGGTAGATGAGTCTAGCAGAGGCATTCATTATGGATTCAAGTGGTGATAGATTGGTGGTGGGCAGGCCAGCAAGAATCAAGTTGCAGTAGTCAAGACGAGATTTAATGAAAAATTGTATTAGAATCTTAGTTGTGTCTTGTGTAAGGAAGTGATGTATTTTGGAGGTTTTTTGGGTGAAAAAGACAAGATTTTATTAGTGAATATATGTGAGGAATGAAAGAGAGGGCAGGGTCCAACAGAACCCCAAGACAATGGGTCTGGGAGGGGGAGTGATGATAGCATTGTCGACAGTGAGAGATGAGAGGAATCAACGCTGTAGTAGGTGGTGGGAAGATAAAGAGTTTGGTTTTAGACATGTTGAGTTTGAGATGGTGGGCGGACATCCAGGAGGATATGCTTAAGAGGCATTTGGAAACACGTGCCAGAAGAGAGGGGAATATGTCTGGTGCTGAGAGGTAGATTTGAGTGTCGTCTGCATAGAGATGATATTGAAATCCAAAAGATTTTATTATGGTACCAAGTATGGATGTATAGATGGAGAAGAGGAGGGGAACTTGGACTGAACCTTGGGGTACTCCAATAGACAGATGGTGAGGAGAAGAAGAGGGGCCAGATAAGGAGACACTAAATGTTTGACTTGTAGGTATGATGTGAACCATAAGAGAGCAGTGTCTTGGTTTATCCCGGAAAAATAGAATAGAAAAGTGTCCCTTTGACTGGGGCGCAAGTCATTAGTGACTTTTGTGAGATCTGTCTCAGTGGAGTGTTGGGGCCGGAAGCCGCATTGGATGGTGTCAAGAAGGGAGTTAGTGGAAAGGCAATAAGGCAATTGTAGACGAGCTAAGGCAATTGTAGATGAGCCTCTCAAGCAGTTTGGAAGCCATGGGAAGTAGAGAGATATCCAATATATTTATATAAAGAGGCATCATTTTATTTGCATTTTGGGTGGAATAGATGTATTCTTTCTGCTGACAGTTGTCTGAACCAGTAGATTGAATAATGGTTGTCGTAATTGCTGTTCTGAGTGCCTGAAAGTCTACAATGATCGCCTATCTACTCTACCTGGGTAGTGCAAATTATTATTTAGTCAGCTTCCGCCTTGATGGTGGCAGTGATCAAGAAAAGAGGCTGTGTGTCATAGGGTATGTTTGAATCAGTTGTGTACATTAGGTTGTAGGTGATAAGCATATTTAAAAAGAATACAGTAAAGTCACTTTGATGTGTTTTGTTGCAAACAGTTTTTCTTTCATTTTTACAATACAAGGCAACCAATTATAAAGTGTTCATGTCATGAATCACCATGTGCCAATCAGTGCTGGTGAAGTATTCTCTTTGCACTGGAACTCTAGGCTAATGGATTCACTGTAGATGTCGTACCATTTTCAGCTCTGGGTATATTGACTGTACAATAGAGGTGGTTGTTTCACTGTACTGTAAAAGTGAGCATGTTATGTTTGTGGATAACCACATTCTATAGTGATTATTTTCACGTTACACATGCCTGATATTTGTATGTATTTTTTTATAAGTAGTTTCATATTCATGGTATAGTTTGTGACCTGATCCATGGAGTGTAATCAAATTATTGTTTGCAAAGTTAGATGTAGGAGGTCCTTTGTGTAACTGACACAATGCTTCAAATGGGACAGTTTCTAATTGAAGGTCTCTGTGGAGAGATATAAACAACCAGCTTAGAAACCAGTCACATATTATGAAACAGCTCTGAGTAATTAGGTTAACTTGGCCTTCTGATTTGGAAATCTTAATTATGTCACCAAGTAATAGTCTTTAAAGGTATATGAAAGTGAGCTGGGTTATTAATACATCTGATAGAAGAGAATTGACAGTGTCTGAAAATAATTGTTTGCATGAAAAAATTCCAAAGTAAACAGTTAAACCGTTAGCCTGAAGTTTGCTGAATTTCCTGCTTTTGCAAATTGTTTACTTTCAATGTTGACACCCGCTGAAATTCCCAAGGATAATTAGCATAACTTATACAATGTTACTTTTTGGCCTGGGGATTGTGCAGTCATGCTCAGTTATCACCTGTAGTCTGCCCTACTGTGGGAAGTCACATGAATTCAGACACTTTCCTTTCTTTTAGCCAATCAGAACGCGCATGTGCTACATATTGGATATCTCATTAAAAAATAGATATCCAATATGTAAATCTTAGTTGCTGGGGGTGTCTACATCAACCCCAGCACATTTTTTTATTTTCTGCAACGTTTTTTCCTAGGTGGGTTATAATGCATTCATAACCCACCTCACTTTCATATACCTTTAATGGCATAATTTTTTGTTAAGTTTTTATTATTTTTTGTTAATTTGTTTAGTTGTATTTTCTCTATACATACAGTGTACGCTGTTCAAGAAAGATAATTTTCTGGTTAAGACATACAGTAGGTGTTAGAACTATGTTCTTTTCCTGGCTGCTGGATTCCCATGCTCTGCTTGTGGCTGTTTAATCCACTGAAAGGCTACCAAAATGCTGCTGTCTTCGTCAACTCCTAAGAGCGAGGAACTACAGCTTCTAAAATGCTCTTGTTGACTCCTAACTTTTTAGTTATTATATACATTTTAGATATAAACAGCAGTCCATTCACAATGCCAAGAAAAAAAAAATCTGTGTAAAGGAATGTTACATGAACATATTTAATTTGTTTAATTTATAAGACTGGCTGAGGACTTGAGCACTCCCTCCCTGTGTCAAAAGTTCTCATAATAAAATATTTTCAATCATGATGTGCTCTTGCTTATGGATTTTGTCTGTATCCTCTAATGTGTACATTAATCTAACCCATTGATTCTCATATGTCTTGAAAAATAATATTTCTCTAACAGAGGTGTAACCAGGTGTTTATGTATCCTGGAATTGAAACAGAACAGAATGAAAGATGTTTCAAGATTTTCTCATCAAAGAGAAGCAAAATGATAGATGTACCATGTATTGAGGAATGAGCAGCACAAGAAATAGGGGTGTCACACCGCTGTAAATTAGCTGGTGTAAGGAAACTATAGAGCCTATGTTGGCAATCATAGAAGTGCCATTTTTTTGGCATGCAGTTAGCCTTACAAGTGGAGGTTGTATATATAGTTTATATTGTACGGTCAACTTCACAATTAAGGCTAATATTTCTATACACTGTATTACAAGGGCAAATATACATTTCAAATAAGATTCATGGCTACATATAACAATCAAAAAGTATTGTCTAGATTCTAGAAGATAAAGAACATCTTAGCTAGCAAGATATTTTCCATGTTGGATAAAGAGTCAATTCCATACATGATATCTGTCCATAATTTAATTTAAGGTTAGTAAGTAGTTTAGTGATTGGATGAATTGTCACAAATTTTTCTCAGAACACAGTAAACTGAATTTAACTGCCCTTGGGACTTGCTCCTGTCAGCCAATGAGCAGTGATTTAGTCATCCTTTAGTCTACCAATGACGCCTTCATACTACATTATGCTCTGGGCATTTTCTGTTAGTTTCAAGGAAGTTTCAAGTTTACAAAATAATCTTTCAAGCAAAAAACTATTTTTTGTGAGATATAAAACAAAATCTTTGAAAGTAATGAAAGAATATTTTTTCATGTCCCTTTAATTAAAAAAATGGAAATCATAACTCCACAGACTCCAGACTCCACAGCATGGCAAGCTGATCCGTTAACTTGCTCTATCACTTTGCTTTAATGTAGCCCGGCACTGGTCATTTTTAAATTTTTAATGATTTCAGTTTTTATAGGAGAGGTATTACATGACACAGAATACTGTACTACACCTCAGGAGTAGCGCTGGTTAAATTGTATAGTACAACAATGGAGTATAGATATGACCTATTACAGTGATTAGTTTTTTTTTAATAAGTGATAGAACTGATGGTCTGTTTTCATAAAGAATCTGGTGTTCAGAAATGGATCATTACCAGATGTGGCAAGTCAATAAATGAGGTCACTGTTTTTTCTGATATCTATCTTCAATCCATAATAAATGCCTCCGCCAGACTCATCTTCAGTACACATCGTTCAGTGTCGACAGCTCCTCTTTGTCAATCACTTCACTGGCTTCCCTTAGCCTCCAGAATAAAGTTTAAAATCTTGACCCTAACTTATAAAGCCCTCAACAACAGCACACCCCCATACATCTCTGCTCTCATCTCCAAATACTCCCCCACACGCCCTCTTCGTTCTGCTAACGACCTTCTTCTTTCTACCACTCTTGTCAGCTCCTCTCACTCCCGCCTCCAGGACTTTTCTTGCGCTGCCCCTATTCTCTGGAACTCCCTGCCTCGCTTCACCAGACTATCCTCCTGCCTTAAATCCTTCAAAACATCAATAAAAACGCACCTCTTTAAAGAAGCCTATAACCTTCCTCCCTAACATGCTCAGCACTACTCTCTCCCTACTGTATCACATACAAACTTTAACCTTTAGATTGTAAGTCTGCGAGTTTCAATCCTGCGCGGTGCTTTAGGGAAAGCGCTATGGACACTGGATTCCAAGCTCAAAGACAGGGCCATCCACTCTTTGCAATGTATGAATCTTTATCTTGTCATTGCCTGTAACTTAACTCATGTATAGTGCTACGGAATATGTTGGCGCGTTACAAATAAATGATAATAATAATAATATTAAAGGGAAGTTTCTCCCCCTCCTATTGGCTGCCACCAACACTACTGGAGGATTTAGGGACCAGATATATTTTATCAAAGGAAGCAGGCAAGTTCTTTTCAGGTCCAAAAACTACCATAAACCACAATTTGGGCCATATAGAGCGGAGGAAGAGAAAAATGGGGTAGTACAACTGCAGAAAAAAGAATGGGAAATACAGTTGAAATATATTGATAATGTGAGAGATGTGTATGGGCCTTTCAATAGAAATTAGGATTTATGGCCATTTTCAGGATATGCAGAAACAAAGGAGAAATGTTATCCTCGGAGCAATGAGAAGTGTTGATGCGAGCCTAAATCAGAGGAAAACAAACATCAATGTCAGCATTAGTCATATATCCCAAAAGAGATGTCATATTTCCAATTTATTAATATACAAATATAAAAGTAGATAATACAATTATTGTTACATACATTTACGTTTCATTTTCATGTACAGTAGAGCCTCCGCATTCGCGGATCCGACATTCGTGGTTTTCTTTTCCCTTCTGTAATCACGGGAGATTTGGCCTGGGAGCCCTTCGCTGATGTGCAGAGGGGGATGCAAAACCCAACCCCCCTGCCTCAAAAAGACGATTGGGCCCTAGAAGACGGACGAATGCAGCGTTTCCCCGCTGGGTAAGTGCCACCCAACACCTAGACCCTCTCCCAAGGGACACAACATGGGTAAACTGATAGTTTACCCATGTTTCCTTTATTCGCATTTTTTACACATCCGCAGGGACCCCAGGAACGGAACCCCCAGGAATGTGGAGGGCCTACTGTAATAGGTCATATATATACTCCATTGTTCTACCATGTGATTTAACCAGCGCTACTCCTGAGGTGTAGTACAGTATTCTGTGTCATGTAATACCTTCCCTGTAAAAACTGAAATCTTAAAAAGTAGAATAAGCTGATAGACTGCCAGGCTTTTGGCTTCAAACTCTAATTTCCATTTTATATCAATGACCAGTGCTGGGTTACATTAGAGCAAAGTGATAGAGCAAGTTAATGGATGATGTTTGTCCTAACAGCTTGCCATGCTGTGGAGTCTGGAGTCTGTGGAGTTATGATTTCCATTTTTTTAATTAAAGGGACATGAAAAAATGTTTTTTCATTACTTTCAAAAGATTATGTTTTATATCTCACAAAAATAGTTTTTTGCTTGAAATTTTTTTATGTAAACTTGAAACTTCCTTGAAAATAACAGAAAATGCCTAGAGCATACTGTAGTATGAAGGCGTCATTGGCAGACAAGGATGACTAAATCACTGTTCATTGGCTGCCTGGAGCAAGTCCCAAGGGCAGTTCAATTCAGTTTTCTGTGTTCTGAGAAAAAGAAAACCTAGTAAAACATTTAGAAATACCATCTTTCTGATGTAACAAAGAAAATAATATTTCATGTCCCTTTTTAAGTTTCAGCATAAATTCAGCTTCTCCCATCATACAATACATTTTTGTGTTTGCTTTCTATTTCCACATATACACATGCACTTTTTAACCTATACCCTGAAACCAATTGTTAAATACGGCCCCTTGTACCATGTCCATTGACCAGTGGCTTTTCTGTGGATATGTGCTAGTGTAGGTCCTTACTGTCCCCTAGAATACAAGACATAGTGATGGCTGTACCTAGGTATAAATTGCCCAAGTTTGCTGGCTCAAAAATGCTGATAGCCACAAGAAATAAAGCAGAAGCAACTTTCAACCCCCCTGGGGTACTAGTTGCACTCCCTTAGATGCTTTCCTGTGTATATGTGCTAGTGTAGGTCCTTACTATCCCCTGGAATACAATATATACAGCCACATTAAAGTCCAAGTCCATAATGGCTACGGGACACCCGCAAAGCCTGCAGGCTTGAAATTCTGCTGCGTTACAGAGCTATAACATTGAATCATGCCGCGACCAACGTGATAGAGACACAAGCCTGTAAACCATTCTTGCGCACATTGCATGTGCGACCGTGAACATGATTAATTAGTCAAACCCATAGTTACAGGTTTAGATGGAGCCAATGGTAAAAGAGATCGTCATCATTACGTCACTGAAAATTGGAGGTTAGATTTCAAAGCCTTACGGGTTTCAATTACGATTTACGATCAGACCCGCATTCCAGAAATAATGTAATATTAAGATATCCGTAAATATGATATTCTAGTCCATGCGAGTTACAGTGTATGTATTAACACTTTGATTGCCAGAATCGATATAACACAGAAATTAAACATAAAAAAAATGATATATTATATTGCAGATTTGTGAGCTTAAGAATGTTGTGCTATTAATTTTAATACCAAACATCACTTTCTCATTAATTCTAAGTATAGTAGTGTGTTTATATTTGCATTTACAGTGGGTCCTCTCTAGTACCCGTTGGCTTTATGGCTCCATTTGTGGGATATGGGTTTGAACACCAGGGGATTCGTAGCAATTTAATAGCGATTTCGGATCGTAACAGTTACGGGCTTGACAGATCAAAAGGCTTTTCCATCTGTAACACGCAGATCGTTTGCGGGTAGCTTTACAAGGCCAACTTAATAGCCGTAAGTCTTGTGGGCTACGTTAAGGGCTACAATTTTACACGTTGGGGGAAATAAAATGTGGCTGATAGTGATAGTCCAAAATCCAAAAGTCTGCCGATTTAAAAATGCTGATAGCCACAATTAATAAAGCAAAACAACCTGTATACGGCCAGTTAAAATAATTCACTTACTTGCTGGGACTGATGTCAAAATGATGACTCATTGGAAGCCATTAGGAATAATAAAGAACCATTCTGACCATAACGGCCACTGAATACAATAGGGCTGAGGATTGAATAACTGGGATTACTGCTAAGGAAGCACAAAGTCTACCAAGTGTTTGAGATGCAGCCTTGAATTTTTTATACTACAAACCCCTTTGAAATCTGAAAGAATGGCAGGATTGGAGGTCTATGATGTGTCATATGTCAGTTATTTGTCTTTTTCCCAGAAATCAGTGACAGTGTATATGAGGGGGGTGGGGGGTTATTTAATTCTTTAAGTTAGCCATTTTAATGGCATGGGAATTTAGCACAGAACTCACATTTTTTTGTATTTTGAAGTAAAATTGACAATAAATAATATGCAATAAATTATGTAAATATATTTTTATTTACCAGTTCTGTTAAAAACAATAAAAGCAACTGAAACCTTAATGTTACCTACATTTATTTATTCATTGACAAAGCAGATAAACAAATGGCTGCTCCCAATACAGCATATTAATATTAATGTATACTTTTGTAATGCTTGTAATGCATTTGATCTTACAGATACTTTGCAAACATATGTTATGAAATTAAAGAACCACTGTAATGATCCAGCAAAATTAGCTACTTATTTGAATTATGCAATGATGATTAAAAAGCCATATTTTATCATTTATAACAGCAATTTTAAATTAATTTTGAAAGATTAGAGTATCAACCTCCAGCTATTTGTCTCCACAATGCAAACCGCTTTAAAACAAAAAGTCTCCAGCTAATGGAGAGCATTGTGTTGGTACAGCTTGTGTGAGATAATGTTTCAACTGTCTGCTATACAATGCCACCTCCTCCCTCTGACCTTATAGTGGGTGGATACCAGCAGTTGTCTAAACTTTGAAAGCTCCATAAGGACTCACTGTAGTTAGTATTTTAAACTATGCATTGATCATTAAATATTGAATAATCATATTTAAAAATGTATAGTAGGAATATATAATATTAAATTAATTTTCAAAGATAAGAGTGTTTTTCTCCATCCTGTTATGGTCGTTAAGGAGTGGAGGGGGTGTTAGCTTGGAGACAGGGTTTTAAGCACAATCAGATTTGAAAAGAGTATAAACAATCCTTATTAGGCTGCCCCACAGGAAAAGTTTGTTGCCAAGGTAAACCTCTTTAATACAACAATAAAGAGTATTGTCTTGGTACACTTTGTATATGCAAACTACCTGTCTCAATGACCTTACTTGAAAGTAAGTTTAATGATTAATATTGCTTTATTAAATAATTGAATATTAATTGTATGCATGAACAGTGCCTAATTGCAACATCTAGCTCACATTGATAGGGCAGTGCAGGAGTCTTTAATGTCAGAGGTTCCATAAGGACTCACCAATTCCTGTTTTGACACTACAGTTAGTGTTTCCCATAGACCTGTGTTGTACGTCACAATCATTTTGATGAAACATTTGTGGGCATTGTCAAAATCAGCGTCAAAACTTTCCACTGTGTCAAGATTCCTATCAGTAACTACAGGAGCCGGGTAGATGATCACAGTTACAGGAAAATGCCGTCAGGAAATGTTTTTAAAGGAGTGGAAATATATTGACATTTACACATCTTTTCTCTCTGGTAAAATGAGACATGTTCTATCCTGTGTGAAGTCTTCAAACGTGACTGACATATTGATGACAGCAGAATTTAGAAGATTCTTCTGCAAAATAAAGTTTGAAAATGTACATATTTGTGTTGTGACATAATGTGGAGTTATATGTTCATTTTCTTTGAGTTTTAGAAGCAAATATTAAAGGACCATGGAAAGAATTTCATCTGTGTTGCCTCAGAAAGGGCTTTTACTTAATATTTTTTCCTGTACATAGTAACTTTTTTTAATGACTATTTTTTTCCTAATCTCAGCTCTGCAGTACTTTACTGCAGTAAAATACAATGGTGCTGGTTGCAGAAGAAGCCTGTATTAAATGTATGCATAAATAAATATACTGCCATTTAGAAACACATCTAGTAGGAATGAGTATGAGGCATCTGCAGGGCAAATTGAACAGAAATAGATGAAGCCCTGTAATACTGACCTTTCAAATGCATAAATATTGCATACAAACTGAATTATGAAACCAGCAAAAAGTTAATCCTCAGGATGTTGAAGTAATGCTGTTAAAGGAAAGGTAAAGGATCTTCTGTTATGCATTTAAATGAGCTTATTTTATATATTACAAAACTTGTCATTGAATGAAAATGAGGGATCTTAAAGGCATATGCAAGTGAGCTGGGTTATTAATGCATCTGATAGAGAATTTATAGTGTCTGAAAAAAATTGAATGAAAAAATTCCAAAGTAAACAGTTAAACCGATAGCCTGAAGTTTGCTGAATTTCTTGCATTTGCAAACAGTTTTCTCTCAATGTTGACATCCCCTGAAATCCCCTGGGAATATTAGTATAAGTAATACATTGTATTGTTTTGGCCTGGGGGTTGTACGGGCATGCTCAGTTACCACTTGAAGTCTTCCCTACTATGGGAAGTCACATGACTTTAGACACTTTCCTTTCCTTTAACCAATCAGCAGCTTTTATATTGGGTACATTTTTTTTAATGAAGTACCTGATATGCGCAGTGCCATTGCTGGGGGTGTCTACATCACTTTTTTTCATGCAGACATTTTTTGCTAGGTGGGTTATGATGCATTCTACAGGATGCATTTACAACCCACCTCACTTGCATATACCTTTAAGTCTGCAGACTTGTGCAGGAAATGCTCCTTCAGTTTCTAAAATGTTTTGTGGCTGATCCAACATTATTATCACAAAAAAAAAAAACTGCCTGCTTGTTAACACACAAAGCTGATTGGCTATAAAAAAAAAAAAAAAGCTTTGCAGATTCGGACTGGCTAAAAACAATTATATAAAATTCCCAAAAAATTTAAAACTGAGGGATATTGGAGTTCTGATAGAATACGTGTTACATGAAACACTGAGTTCCATTCTATATGACATGGAATTCCATCGGATAATTACTCCAAAAGGTTACATTCTGTGGAAAGCTTTGTGGTAACCTTGTAAGGATTCTAGAAATAGTATATGAGGTTCTAGATAGCAATTATAAGGGTGTGAATCTGTTATTTAGATCTAGAATGTTTTGGACCTTGAGACATTTTGTAATACAGAGGAGAGGTGCATGGAGTTCCATTAAAGACATTTTGGATTTCTGGGTTCTTTCAATCATCTTGAAGCTTAAATCGGATAGCCTCGCTGAAATAGTTTGGGAATACTACTCATTTATATTCAAGTTCAGGATGAAAGTATATTCAGAAAAAGAGATTGTGATTTTAAGTATGTAGAAGATTTAGGGGCAAATAATAGAAATACTACATTACAGAAAAGGGGGTATTACTTATTTATATATGTGGTAGTGTTTGCCAATGGGACTGTTGTCAGTCTCTGAGGCCACATCTACAAATTCTCCTGGAATGGAGAATTGAGTACTGGTTAATGTTCACTTTAGGAAGGTAGCCATCATTCTGGCATCAAAAAGATTAAAAATCTCCAATGTAGAGCCAAATATAGTGACATTTTAGATAACTAAATACTTTTATCACACTTGATAATTTAAAGAAAACCTTGCAATGTGTAATATGGTCTGAACCATGCCTTCATTTATTTTACTGGGGTTCTTTGAATAGATAATCATATCTACTAACATTTAAAATTAGCACAGTGGGATACTTATATTGTTGCTAAATTATGAAATGTTAGTTAGTGTTGCTGGCATTCAGTGTTAAGTTTAGAGATACACCCACCTAATTTGTGCACCATGCTCCATACAGAAATATATTCTGTAGAAGTTACACTCTAGCAGCCTTATTAAATTGCGAATCTGCAAATTTAAAAAGGCTCTATTTAAGCACATAGCATATTTTTTTACAGACATTTTTAGTTAGTGAACTTCTATCCAAAAGCAAAGTCTTCACTAACTAAAAACTTCTGTAAAAAAAATATGCTATGTGCTTAAAAAGAGCCTTTTTAAATTTGCTGAATCACAATTTAATAAGGCTGTAGGCTTCTACCTTTCTCGTGGACAGAATTACCTAGAGTAAATGATACATGGTCAGGGCTGAAAAACAAGTTTTTACCCTTAACAGACAACTGTGGATGTAACTACACTTAAAAATAGGCAAAATGTTTTTAGAAACAAAGAATACTTTCATATAAAAATTGCAAAATAGAATGTTTTTTTCTTTGTCATTTATTTATTTATGTTACTTGCTGAAAACATTTTGTCCTCTATTGTTTTTAGTTATTTTAAAGACCTTATAGAAAAATTGATCTCAGTGTCCCTTTAATTGTGGGGCTTTCCTTGAAAAGAGGAGCAGAGGCTAATGTGATAAGATGAGGATTTTCTTTGAAAAGAGGGACAGTTAGGAGATTTGATCCTTATCTCGATCAAATCCTTTCAAATTATCCCATTGAAAACCCACAAGAATTGTTTATTTACACAACATCTTAAATAAATAATGTATTTTGTAGCTTGTATGTATTACTTACTGTAAACTTTAATGTATGTTCAACAGAAAATATAACAGAATCATGAGAGCAAAAATCAACCTCCATCTCGGAGAACAGAAGTTATGTAGTATACTAACATTAGAAGCTGAATCCATTTTGTGTTTGTTACATAGATTCCCCAGAGCTGGCTGATGGGGGCGGTGTTTGTAGTTATCTATGGAGGGAGAAAGGAACAAGCAGAAATCCAGAGCCTTTGTTTGATAATAATATAAGAATGAAATTGAAACCACATCCCTTCCCTCTTACAGACACAGTCATCAATCCATACAACCACAGCTCTCCAGAAATGTAAACCCTCCTCTCACACACAACTGGACCAATATATAATGGATCCCTTCATGGTCTTGTGGAGCATCAACATTTATTTTTTCTATTTATAAACTAGCTATATGATTTTTTTCCTGCTTAAACATGCTTTTATTTTTATTTTTTTTCATTGTGCAATAGTCTTCTCAGAATAACCTGAAAAAAAACAATGAAATTGGGACGACAGAGTCCTTTTCAAATTGTTGTTTTCCCCCTATATGTTGCATGTCTGAGTAGGTTCATGTATTGTAACATGCTTCCAGTTGAATTTAGACGGTAATATATTTGGGCATTCCTCTATAAAGCTCCCTCCCTGAGCCGATTTTGCAATGTAATAATCCCAGTACTCTAATGACAGATTAGATGGACTACAGACTATGTGCATGTCAGGAGTGGCAGGTAACATTCGCATCAAACACTGCCCTACTTGGCTGCCAGACCGACGCTTCCATAGGTCTCCCCAGGGTGTACCATTTTAATCTTCAACAGGATGTCTGTTTTTTGCCAGGGTTCCTGGGTGTGTCTAAATTACAAGTGACTATTTTCAAAGGTATTTTTATATATATTTTTTTTTTAACTCCCTTGCCTCAATCCAAAATCACCAACAGAAATATTTTTGGCAGAATCAAAAAGTCTGTAGTTTTTGTGAATCCCTCAGCTAAAATGATTGCATATTTTCCATGAATCAGTCCGCTGCAGGGTTCCAGTTAAGCATATGGTGATATTTGTGAGAGTAAACACAGTGGCGGTTGAATATATATATACATATAAGTTCCATAAAGAAGCTATTTTGCCATTAAAAAGGACCACTGTACTATATTTAAAATATAAATGTAAAAAAATATTGCAGACTTTACCTTATTGTGTGTTATATACAAATATGTTGCAGTGGAAGCTGCCATTTTAGTTTCTACTGATCTACTTTCTGAGGTGGTTATTTTTGTGTGCCATGGGGGTCCATGAGGACCTCCTAGTCATAGTTTAGTATACCACAGAGGTCCGTAGGGACTCTCATGGTATCGATGTTAATATTAAGTACCATGAGGGTGCATAGGGGTCCCTTATGGTAAGTATATATTTATAGGTGCCATGGGGTTCTGTAGGGACCCTCATGGTTTTACTTTAGATTGCTATATGGGTCTGTAACTGGTTAATATTTGGTGCCATGGGTGTCCATAAGGTCTCCCATGGTTATACTTTAGTTAATGGAAACCTGCGGGATACATGGCTCATGGGGGATTGGGGGTATTAAGAGAAAATCACTTGGGATACCCAGCACATAGGTTAGCAGTATTAAGGGGGGATCTCAGGGGATACCCAGCTCTTAGGGGATAGTAGGTCATTGGTGGAGGGGTAACAAACTTGTTTAGTTTTTATTATTTAACTCCTTCCCTGCCATGGGAAGGGGCTTATATAGATAGGTAGAGATAAGGGAGGATATTAGGGCTAGTGTAGTGTGTTCAAGTTAGTGGGTACCAATCTGTAGCATTGCTATGGAGACTACTGATACTCAGACTTAGAGTCTCCTGTGAGCAGGATGCGAGCACATGTTAGAGCTAGAGAGCTCTGGCCAAGCCTCCTGGGTGCGAGGCAGAGAGTTTTACGGGAAAGCCATATACTAGCTTGGAAAATGTGCTTTTCAAAACTCTCCTGTAGCGGTGAATCAGCCTTCTGAGAGTTCTTATGGGAGCCATGGAATGGAGGCCTAAATCACAATAGTGAGAGAGAACCTACTAAATGTCATTTAATAAATTGGGAGTTTTATATTGGCACATTACAGTGAATGGAAGATATTCAGTATTATCTGCAATGATACAAGATGACATATTTAAATGGGTGTTTATTTGATGAAAGACACAGTGAGTTTGTTTTTGTAATTTGCAATTGTTTAGTTTTTTGCTTTAAAAACTGTTTAGTAATTTTCAAATTTCAAGATATAAACAACTTTTTAATTTATCACACATCTTCAGTGTCAGAGGGAGGGCGTGTGGTGCACAGAACAAAAAAAGATGGGAGGGTCTGAAGACTAAAGATCTGAGGAATACCAGCAATTTGTAGTTTAAAAATTCTCAAAAGTTAATAATTTTTTTAATAAAACTAAATAAATTACAAATATTCTTTATACTGACATTTACTAATGCAAGAACAGTGCAATGGCCATTCCCTCTCAGGTTTAAATGGTCAGAGTACAGCACTTTCAGGTAAAATCTATTTTTTAGTTCATCATTAATTGGCATTAAAAATACATGCACAAACAACAGCAAATCAAATCTTTACACAGAAAATATAATTCAAAACACAGTTTACCTCATTAATGGCCTGCTGTATCTCTAAGTACCTCTTTCATTATCCTAAGCACTACTGAAGGTAAGTGAAAGAAATCAACGGAGATACCATTGACTAGGATGCCTTGGTAAGACTTGAATAATGTTACTGTATTTCAGTTGGAATCTTTCACTAGTGACCAGGACAATGAGAGAGAAGGGGAGGAGTACAAAAACAGCCATTAAAATTATATTTTCTGGCTAAAGATTTGTTTTACTGCTGTTTGCACGTGCATTTTTAATGTTAGTTAATGGTCAACTGAAACATCAAAATTGCTTACATTAGCCCTTCCTTCTGTAGAGGGACTGCCGGGAAGAAAGGACTTTGACCTGTTATGCAGCCTCCACCTCCGACTTTAAGCTTTTCCCTTATAAATCAAAAATCTGCAGAATCCACGTGGCTCTTTTCTGTTTGTACAACACAAATCCCTTGTCATAGTTACATTTTAATACATTTCACAAAGAGTCTCTATCTCATAACCCTAATATATCACAGCATAAATATTGATATTTTCTGTCAAAGAAAAAATTTTCATGAAAATTCAGCAATGCCTTCAGGTATTTTTAGCCCTGTGTCAGTTTGTGATCAGAGAAATTCCTTTAGCAGTAGGTAAGGAGCACTTGGTTAAGTCATTTCTTATAGTGATTGCAGATGCCGGCAGAGGGAAATGAATATCTGGGGTTTGAATCTCATCCTCAGATCTTTCAGAAGTATAGCAGGTGTTTGATTAATACTTCACCAGCTTATATTAATGTATGATGCTATGGTTACAGACACAATGTGTTTTTTTATTTAAAAGAAAGTCCTTTTATGCACCAAAAAGCTTATATGACTAGTTTTAAGCGAATGATTGTAGCATAAGCAACATTAGTAATAAATGAATGTATGAAAAAGGAGCATAATGTATTAAAATTAGCTTTATATCTTCATTGTTGTATTTCTTAGGACCGTCTTGTGCCACCTACTGAAGTGTTTGTGGCTGGAAGTCACTATGCCTATAATATGCAGCGGCAAAATACAAAAAACAAAAACTTGGAGATTAATTAAATATAGTGTACAGAGACATCTTTAGATATTATTCTTTCCTGTCGCTCTTCTCAGAATTGTAATAACTCTATTTTTCTCCCCCTCCATCTGTCTTTACACTCTTTCTCCTACTTTTTTAATATTTCCTTCCAGGCCCCACTCAACATTGGCATAAACAATATATTAATCTTTTATTTAAAGCTCTGAAATTGATTCTATGAGAGTAAAGACAGCACTGTTATCAATATAAATCAAAGAAATGTTATACAGTTTAAAATAATCTAATTCAATTGAATTAAATAAAAAAGAAAAAAAATTACATTTACTTTGATATGTTCAAATCAGGACTGAAAGCTTTAGTAAGTACCACTGTAAAGCCCCTGTATTGATCTTTTTTTACATTGGCATTAAAAATGAAGTCAGGAGGATAATTACCCTCCTCTGCTCTTTAGGAATGCTGCAGTTGCTGCCTCATTTAATTTCACGCTGCAGCACTTATTTTGAGATTTAAATTGCATGAACAATCCATTGCTACCTAAAAATGTCTCATCACCACCCAGGGGCGTAGGAACAAATCCCTGACAATTCCCCCCCCCACATTTTATGAATAGGGGACACAAGAAATAAATCATGCATTACCAGATTTATGAAGCAGTATATCTTTCCCATGAAACATTTGACCCATAGTTTATCTTATATTATAATTTATCTTTATCTTATGTTATATTAAATGAATAGGGGACACAAAAAATAGCAACATTAAACTTAATCATGCATTACCAGATTTGGCAACTAGAGGGCACCAGCTCTATGAAGCAGTATGTCTTTCCAATGAAAGCTTTGACCCATAAGCTATTATATATATATATATATATATATATATATATATATATATATATATATATATATATACTGTATATACATAATAAGTTAGCAGAATAGCTGTAGAATAGTGGCCCAATAATAGTAGAACAATAAGAGAGTGTTCCCTTTCTCATCTCCGGCCACCTCATCACTGATTGGCTTAGACGGTAGAAGGGGATAAACTCTCATCTTTGATTAACTGTGCTGTTTCTTTATATCATATCCAGTATTTATATTTGAACATTTTTACATTTTTATACCTTTTTGATATTCATAGCCTATTTTTTTTAAAACCGTTGTTGTGAATGATTGTAAAATGACCTTTTTTTACATCATTATAATGCAAATGACAGGTTAAGTATAGGCTTTGCGCTAAACCCTCTATTTAAATTATAATCAAATTTGAAATATTCAGTATATATTTTCTAAGTTAACTTGCGATTTCTATCACAATTTTAATCAAAAGCAAATGGGTTTGGAAATATGCATTAGACCCATTTATTTATTTTATAATGCAATTCATATTTAGGGATCTAATGCCAGTTACCATTTTGGGAATAGGCACAAAGTTCTGACAGGTATCTTAATCTTTCATGGACGTCATTATAATGAGGAAGTCTTATTAAAAATGCCAGCTGGTTGCAGAGATAGGAAGTGGATTCACACTTTGTGTGTTGGGAATCTAGACTAGCGTCTAAACTATAAATGTTGGCATACTGATGATTATTGGTTCTCTAAAATCTCATATTTACTTTATACTCTTTGGCAAAAGGTTTTGTTTTAAATAGAATTAATAGGAAGCCTAATCTATCAAATAATATATGAAATTGTGCCGCAGTGGTGTGTCAGTTTTTTGTTTGTTATTTTGACATCTGGGAGTGAGTCTTGAATGCAGATAAAGTCATTGTTATTAAGCCTGAAGTCCTTCATGACATGTATTGAGATCCATCAGTCAAAATATTTTTGTTTGCTCTTCTTCCAGATCCACCTTATATTGTTCCGGACTCTGAGGGTGATCTTCTCTTTCTTCTGGACAGCTCAGGAAGTGTCTCATATTATGAATTTGCTAAAGTCAAGGAATTTATTGGCGATCTCCTGGGTCCTTTCAAGTTTGGCCCTCAGGATGTCCAGGCCAGCATTGTACACATTAGCACAGAACCAGTTTTGGAATTCCCCTTGAACCAACACAATTCCAATCGGGAGATGGAAAAAGCCATACGGGATGTAAAACAGAGAATGGGGGACACAAATACAGGCAAAGCACTTTCCTATGTTAAGGAGAACCTCTCAACGGGACAGATTGGGTCAAGGGAAAGTGTTCCAAAAGTCATGGTTTGGGTGACTGATGGCTTGTCCACTGATGATATCTCTCAGCCAATGCAGCTTCTGAAAGATATGGGCGTCACTGTGTTTATTGTTAGTACTGGTCGAGGGAACTATTTGAAGCTATCAGAAGCAGCCAGCCAACCATCTGACAGTCATCTACACTTTGTAGATGTAGATGACTTTCCTATCATTACCAAGGAGCTACGGGACTCGATAATTGGTATGTTGGCATCTATGCTTTATGAGTGGTAAGGCAAACATTTGTGAAGTTAAATGATCAATTAACACTTATTCTGTTTTGCTGATATTTTATTTATTTTGGGAATTGCCATGTTCCAGTAACCCAGCAGGCTATTCCAATTAAATGGGCCTGTCATGATTGAGTTTATTTATATTAATAGATAGATATAAGATCAAACATTGCTATGACATATGACTAATCTGAGCATTGTTCTATCATGCTTCTCCTGCTTGAGGTAGTGGTTAAGTGTGAGCTAACCTGAAGCAATTTCATGACTTGAATACAGGTTAGGCGAAGTTCTCTTGGAGAAGAATTATAATATATAAAACTATAGGGGAGGAACAATTTAGAAGAATACATGATATGCCTAGGTAACGGAAATACAGATGGTAGCTTTCTCCACAGAGGGTAAATGTTTGAATTATGTTTTAAAATAAAAAAATGTATTACACATTTAAATTATTGTGATGATCTAGTTAAGGGTAATAAATAAAAGCTATAGGCAGGGCCGTGTCTACCTTTTTGGAGCCCCTAGGCAGTGAAGTGGAGGAGCCCCTGCGAGTGAGTACGCAAGGTATGCACGGACCCATTTTTGGCTTTTTTGTACACGTAAGTTCCCTTTCCTGTTGTAACTGTCTTGTTCTAGGTGGTTACCCCTAGTAGCCAGTCTATGAACTGCAACATTTCATTTTTTTAAGCCAGGAACCATTTTTTTTTAAGAAGCGGCGCCCCTCACAGGGAAGTGTCCCTGTGCGGCTGCCTAGTTGGCCTAATGGCTAATCCGGCCATATAGGTCTACTTTAAAGGAAGAAGTATTTGCAGCATGTGTGTAATAGGCATTTCAGTTTTTTTTTTTTTTTATTAGTCAAACCCCTCTGGTTAACTTATTTAAACCAGTCTAGACAGTAGAACATTGTTTATATTTCCTTTGCCAGCATACAGTTTACATGCTATACTGGCTTCTACGGCTTATTTCTGCAATTATTGTGCAGTAGTCTCTTGTTGACATGTTGTGTAGTCTCTTGTTGCTTTCGCAAGTGCCTCCATCTTAAACCCACTTCTAACACGACATGTGACAAGTTACAAGTGTCGTGTTTGTTTGTGCCTGCTTTTCTGGCACTTTGATGAAGGAACACAATACAAGAAGCTGTAAAATGTAAGTAAAAAAAATAATAAACTAAAACAAATGAAAGACAATAATATGCCAAGCTTCTACTAAAGTACGACTTTAACTGGTAAACCTGAACTAAACCAAACCTGGGTGGAACAAAAACAAACAGTCCAAGAGTTTGAAAATCACCATCCAGGATCTCTCTTCAGATTTCTACTATGCTTCAAACAATCATAAACTGCAGGCTGCTGTCTCTCCATCTGTGTTTTTCTCCAGCTTCAGACAAGCTGCAAACATTCAATTCATCAGCAGCCCCTCCCATACTCCAGGCTCAGTCTTAAATCATGTCTGCCCAGGTGAAGCTAATTAACTGAGCAGTACAGTTAACCCCTGCAGTCTCACTGGGGGGAGAGAGCTTTGCAAAGTCTGTGGCTCATAAACCCCTTGTATAACTCTGTCACATTGCTTTAATGTGGCTACATAATTAATTGAAACAACTAAGTCAGAGGTGCTTATCAGAGAATGAACCAACCTTAATAGGTTAGTTCTATGGACATGATAACCCACTCTGAGAGCAACCTCTTTTAGCTCACTTGAGTGAGACCAGACTGATATACTGCATGATATTTCACTCTATGAATAGCATAAGTGAGCTAAAAGAGGTTGCTCTCACATTGGGTTATCATGTTCATAGAACTAACCTATTAATGTTAGTTTGTTATCTGATGAGCACCTCTGACTTTGTTGTTTTACTTAATTCATTGTATGGAGGACTTCTAAAAATAAGTGAAATATAAATGTTATATCACAATTATCTTAGGAAGGATAACATTTCATCTACTTAAAAAAACTTATATAAAACAAAACAAAATTGCTTAAATAGTCCATTTAATTGCAGTGATAGTGCATTTGAAATGCTTAAATATTATCACCATTTATTTAAAATGTGGAAATAAATTCCTCTGAAGTGAGCTAATAAAAACTGATTCAACAAGGAATGAGGGTTCTAGCTGCTTTAGCTATTATTATGTCACAGTAAGGACAAGGCACTGTCGAACATAAAGGGCATCAAAATAATAGTTCCTTACAAAAAAATAAATCATACAATAAACCACAAACTATATAAACTGTACAATACAAAATAATGTCACAACAGAGAGATAATTTGGTGAATGTCTGCGAAAACAGAACTAATTTCCCTATCTTTGCAAAACTGACTATTCTTTGGGCAATATAAATGTTCAGTATCTAATCAAAGCTGACAAAGTGTTACAGCTGTAATTTGATTTATTCAGGATAGTGCATGTATAGTCAGCAAATTCAAGTGTCAACTTTTGTCATGAGAAATACGCTGAGCTGGAAAAATAATAATAAGCAATAATATTGGTATTTATGTAGTATCAAAAGGCAAGGAAAATATGTATTTTATGTAAAAGAAACATAGATTTGATAACAGAAAAAAACCAAAAGGCAAATCGCATTCTAAGGTTTACTGAATTAAACCTTAGGATAGCCTTATGATTATCCCAGGCATGTTTAAATTCCTTAAAGGTATATTGAAGTTTCATAGATTATGAATGCATCTGAGGAGAAACAGTACTGTATGAAAACATTTTTTGCATGAAACAAATCCCCAAATAAACATTAATAAACTTACCCTAAAGTTTACAAAGCTTCTTTAGTTGTCTGGCAGTTGATTTTAAGAGTGAAATGCCCTGAAAATCCAAGCTAAATAAGCATAACATTTGTATTTAGTTGTAGCCAATCAGAGGCAGGCACAACAATGTAACTGTCTATGTTTCAGTGGCTTGCTGATTGTGTGTCTGCGTATTGCATCTCTCTATACAACTGCACCAGTGGACTGGCCCTATGTGATTGTTAAATACCTATATGAATAAGGAAAGTAAGGGGCTCATTGTAGCTGTAATGTGGGACCAAAGTGCTTGCAATCAAATTATATCTGATACTAAGAGAAATCAGTGTTAGTATTTATTTATTTTTTCCCATGTATCTAGCTATAGCCAATAAGATAAAATCTCCCTAAGAACCATAAAAAGGCTACAAAGCATAATATAGCCTTTGCTTATAAAATTCAGTCATACTGCTATACCAAACACTGGCTGCAGTGTCAGGGTTCAGACTTGGTTACTTTACTGTATTGTATACCAAACAGAACAAAATAGAGCAGAAACACAGGAAAACCTTGATTATTTGAATTACCCTACAGTGGTTTGGGAGGGCTGATGGTGTTTGGCTGAGGTAACAAAGCCAAGTGAGGACAGTTACCTCTCAGTGCTTGCTGCAGATCTCTCCCCTACCACTCCTGCTGGAAGGCAATTCTATGTATCAACTACTGCAGCTTACTGCAGTCTCTCTAGCTCTTTCTTTCTCTCTCTCCCCCTCTCCCCATGCCAAGCTCAGTGTCTGTGAGTAACAAACAGATTAAAAACCATACTTGAATGCAGTGTTCCTATAGTCTAATACGGGTTGCCTACGTAGACACCTCTAAGGGTGTGGAAATCCAGGTCTCAGTTTACTGCAAATATATTTGTAAGTTTATTGAAGTTTTCAATGTAATACTTATGTTTTCTGTTAATCAGTGTCTGTTAGATAAGAAACATTTAAAACCAGGGAAACATCCACATACCTGTGTGAAGTGGAAAGACAATAGCAGCCAGTTTCATTAGCTTCCTACACACAGGGCTCAAGCTGCACACAGATGTAGATAATAATGTTATTTTTGATTATTGATACATTTTTATTGAGCTCGGTTGGGGAAGACTTACAGAAGCAATATGTTCCCCTAACACACTACCTCCTCCCCTCAAAAAAAAACCTGAACATTATTATTGAGTGGTGTGAATATAAAAGCATTTAAAGGGAGCTTGTACCGTATTGGTCCGAATATAAGCCGCATCTTTTTTCCGATTTTTGAGCCTGCGAGTTATGGGTGCGGATTATATTCGCAACCTTAAAAAAATCATTGCCGATTTGCGAACTTTGCTTGTTACGCATGTGGCTTCTATTCGCGAACACAAAATAACTGCCGATTTGCGCGATTGCGAGTTAAGGGTGCCTTTTTCGTGCTTTAGACTGCGGTATTGAATACCGATTTACGGTTTTAGTGATTCTAACGTCCTGTAAAGCCTGTAACCTGCAAAAAAATCTACAGTGCTAATTAGAAAGCCTGTTTCTTGCAATGGCTGATCACTTTGAGAGTCTTTTTCTCTCCAATTTTACGGGTGCGGCTTATATTGGGACCAAAACAGTAATTATTTGGTCCCAGCTTTTTCTCTCCCTAAGTTCATTATATTTGCAGTTGCAGCATACTGAAGGTAACACCAAGGCATAAAGCGCCCCAAACTGTGCCATTCAGAATTTTAACTTTAAAAAATTATGCTAACCATAACCAATAGTAGCCCTTGTAGTAAATGATGAAATGCAGTATTCATGCGAATCTAGTGTGCCATCAAATCTAATGCACACTCCAAATTTGGAACCCATGAATCAAAAAAATGTTTTTGCTGGAGAATGTAATGCACATTTGTCTATGTTATGTTACCAACTTATGATAGTTTTATTATACATGACAATACTGTACAACAATATGATCATATTGCATCATATGGATAGTGTTAGAACATACAAGTAATTAACAGTAATTACAACATTTTCAATATACCGGTAATTAACAGTAAAAACAACATACCAGCAATTACGGTAACAGTAATGACACCAGCAATTAACATTCTGGTAATTAACCATATCAGCACTATTTGTCTTCTTCATTACTCCCCTCATCATACCATACCTGTAATGCAATTTTATCGATGGCGCACTAGATTCGAGGTTTCAACCCCAAAAAAGAGGTTAAAACATCAAATATAGTGAGCCATTGATTCTAATTCGCACTCCAAATTTGGGACCCGATTTTTCACGGAAAAGGTGCGCATTAGATTTGAGTAAATACAGTATATGACAGGACCAGGCTTTAAATGTCAAGAGTTACATCCTACTCCGATACCTAATGTTATGTTACTTCAGTACTGTGTCCTATATGTGGTACTAGAATACTGGATCTCTGGTTAACTTATTACATTGATTGTGTATAAACACTGTGGTGTTATCTTTGAATAATATTAGTGCTGTGATAATGTTTATTTGAGAATACTATTTCCTTTTTTTCTACCTTTTTTGACTACCCATAAGAGGTTAAAAATAAGTTATTTTTAATTAGCCAGTGGAGTAGGTGTTTCCATACATATCTTGTGTTATTGTGTAGGATAAGCATAAGGCTACCATGTAGTTTGGATTTCCTGGTGGTCCAGTGGCCAGCAGTTACCTGGGTTTGATTCCAGTCAGTGAACCAAGAGGCCATTCAGGGTTGGGCCTTTTAAAGACTTGAATGGGAGACCACCTGGGAATACCAGGAGCTGTATGCTGTGGCCTACTGGAGAAGGAACTGGCAACTCACTCCAGTATCTATCCATGGACATAAAGATGCACCTGGTGTGTTACAGTCCATGAGGTCACGGATAGTTGCAAATGACTGAATGATGCAAAATTTAAAACAAAACATGAAGTTTAATTAAAACAAAAATGAGGTAGATCAAGTGGACAGGGAAGATGTACCTTTTTGTTTTCTATCTGCCATCGAATTTGTTTCAGTTTAGACATGTATAAATTGTGAATGTCACAGGCACATTAACATTAAGTATTGAGGCACATTAAGTTTCAGAACTGAAGTATCTGACAGTTACATAAATGTATTATTTGTTCTCTTCGGACAACTTCACCTGGTCATTTTCTGGCAAAGCAAACAATGTTAAGGTCTCTAAGTGTACTCTCATATAACATGTGATGATCTGAGAGTAGGGGGCTATACAAGCCCAGAGCCACCTGCTATAGACTACAGGTTATCTACCCACAAGGACCGTTGGGTTCTTTGAAATCTCAGCACCAGCACCCTGATATCTGGTTTCTGTATCTGTCAGAGTCTCTCAATCAGGAATGAGCACTTCCAGGAATCCCAGTAACCTTACTGTGGTAGTGACCAGGACAGGTTACTTGTAGGGTGGAGATAGGTTCAGTATCGCAGCCACCAGGAACAAAATCAGAGATACAAGATTTCTATATATCTCCAAGTCAACTGATTTACTTTTGAAATGACAGCAGTATGTATAGGGGATAGATACAGAGGGGGTGTACACAATGTAACAATGAGAGGGGGTGGCAGACAATCACAATAGACTCCACATGGGGTCAAACAGTAGCTTCCTGAGATTAATAGGCTTACTCTCCAATACACATCCTGCCATCTCTAGCACATATCAGATGGGATTAACTTAATCTGGCAAACAATAGGACAAAACAAATTTACAAAGACAATGGAGGTATTTATGTACATAATCCAGTGGCTGGAGCCAAGCTGTCTGTGTTTTAATGAGTTCAATGGGCCAACACCCAGGCCAGGTAAAAGGTGCCATAACAGTTTATTAATCGGCATAACTTCCTGATTACAGCAACACTGATCATTTGTTTTCCTGTAGCACCTTTTGAATAGACTTCATAATAGACAAAATTGTTTAAAAAATCCAAAAACACCCACATCCTTTCCATTTTGCATTTTTAATCCAGTTTTTTACTGCAGTCTCTTTAAGCTGATTCAAGACATATCTTTTTCACGTTTTGCTTCCTTTTATATCTTTTTATTTATGTAATATTTTGTTTATATTTTATATGTTTTTATCCCATGTTTGCAGAATGCAGCTTTTTCCTTCTATAGAATTGAATTTTTTATATTATTTAATGTTTTTATTCTGTTATTAGTAACTTTATTTAGTCTACCAGAGTGCAGCGTTAGATATTTATATTTTGCATATTTTTAAATAGTATCCCATAGATTTGTTGTATTTGAACATATTGAAAAGTAACCTTTTTCTTCTTAAAATGTAAATTTCTATATTGTTAAATGTTTTCATTCTGTTATTAGTAATTTTATTCAGTCTGCAGCATTAGGTATTTTCTCTAGTATTATATTTGTAATTTTCTTCCTTCCCAACAAGTTATTTATAGTTTTTGCTATCTGAGACTACGGATATATTTCTGATACTGTGATGTAGTAGTACTTTTTATCTTTAGAGTGACTCAGTGGCACGCCTCTCAGTGCTGGATATAGTAGTTATTTTTATAGAACTAGCTGGTGTTTACGTACCTGTGACACCAAACTGCACAAATCCACTCCTACATAAGTCATACAGACGTGATAGGACTTGGAGAGAAACTCTATACACTGAGTCACAGTCTGTTGACCTCTTGGGGTACCGTTGGGAATCAGTTGTCAGCTGGGTCAGTGGCAGGTTTGTAACACAGCAGGCCAAACTGGCTCAGGGGTAGGGCACCAGCTCATGCATTCATAAAATTCAGAAAATGTATTTTAAAGGATCACTGTAATGCAGTTAAAAGTAAAATTTATATGTTTATTTGTTGAGGATAAACAATATGCAGTTTAAATAAAATCAATAAATATTTTTTCTTACTTTTTAAGTGTTTTGTTTTCTCATCAAGCAGAGCTGTATTTTCTCCATCTCCACATGCCTTATCAGGAGGTGTGGCCTGTGGGTTGTATCATCATGGATTTTGTAAGCAGACAGGGCTATTATGTCACTGACCCTGCACTGTGACATCACTACCTCTCCCCCATTGTATACACAAAGGTAACAGCTGTATTGTAACCAGCATGCAGCTGCCCCAGAGGTCACCCAGCCAGTAACAGTGCATGAGCCATCATAGCCCACATCCTTTGCTGAGCATGCTCAGTCTGAACCAGAGTCTGTCTGGACAGTCTTTTCTTCTCGACCAGCAGAAGTGGGCACGCCCCTGAAAGGCCCAAGTGACCAGCAGCTCTGCTTTTCAGGGAAAAACTGACACAATCAAAAGTAAGAAAAAAATATTAACTATTAATTATTTCAAACTGCATAGTCTACGCCCAACAAATAAAAAAAAAATCATCTGAGCTTTATTTGTAAATGCACTACAGTGATCCTTTAACACAGGGTACTTAAAAGCAGCAATGAAACTGCAAACATATTTTTAAATAAAAAAAATGTATTAAAAGCTTACTTTTAAAATGTATACCAGGCCAGACAAGAGAAACTTATCTTACTACCCACTGCTATAAGAATTATACGAACAATTTATTATTATATTATTAAGTTTTAACTGGTTTAATTTTTCTCCGCTCTCCTCTAGAGGACTGCATAGTTTGGTTTCTCTCCCACCTCCCATTCATCAGAGTATGTCATTGTCTGAGGTGGATGGACAGCAAGCTGTGAATCTCCATATTGGGTCAGCGATTTCTACTGGTTCTCAAAATAATGTGGAACAGCGTCTAATGTAGATCCATGTAGACAATTTGGAATCCACTGGTCATGCTATATTTACATTATAAAATGCAATATGGAAATGCACAGCTCTTTGCTCAGCCTGTTAGACAGTGATATAGTCTAAGGTAGTGCTTTTCAACAGCCAGTCCTGGGACCTGTACAGATTCTTGGAACTGTATCTGCTATATCCTCAGTGAGAAAAGAAAATGAGGGGTGGGTTTAAAAACAGGCATAAATGGGATGTGAAAGATTGGTAAGGAGGGATATACTCCTTAAACACTGTGATAAATAGATAATTCAAGAACTCATCTTTTAATGAGGGTTTGGACATCAAAAGGTGATCCTTGGAAATTGCAATTGGTTAACAGCCAGCCCCTGGCTCCATAAAGGTTGAGAACCAATGCTCTAAGGAATAGGAAGAGGGAGAGGGACCATAGCAACCCCCTCTGGACAAGCAGGGGAAATAAAAGATTTTGATTATGGTAGATTCAATTTATATTTTTAAATAGCCATGACCTATTTTACCAAATATTTGATTGCTGATTTTTCATGCATCCGTGTTGACCCCTTTACACTGGATATTCAATTTAAGTTAAAAGAGATAGAATATTACTTCATGTGTTAGCTAACTGAATGACTTATAATATCTAGAATTTACAGCCGGAAAGATTATATCATACCAGTGTAGCCAAGTGTTTTGCTTGGACTGCTAACATAATAGATATGGGTGGTGCAACGGATGTAACAAATCTTGAATTAAAATAGGCGTTTGACACAATTTCACATGAAGTTGGAATGTTTACCAATGAACTATAATGCAGTTTAATTGGTCTCTGTAGGTCTATATTTTAAAAAAAAATATTTAAAAATAGGCTAAATATTTTTAGAACATAAAAAGTACAGCATCTAAGTTTTTTAACTCTTCCGTTTTATTTTCCATTAATAAAGAATTGAGGTGGGAGGAGACTTTTGGTAGTACATGAAGCTTCTATATGCATAATGTTTTTAAAAATGCCATTGCTGTCAATAACAATAAAGGAAAGCTTGTTAGATTATAAGGACACATCCTAATCCTCATCCTCCTTGAGATAGTATGAGACAGAAATAAGTAGGAAAAGAAAATGCGATCTTGCAGTAAAGAATAATTGCACATAAAAGTTCAAAATTTAAAGATTGTGTTATTTTAATGCTTTCTTAAATTATATTCCCCATATCAAACTTACTTGTATAATACCATATAGAAAAGATTTGACAACAGTAGTCCTTCAATGAAATATACAAACAGTTTTTATTGGCATGGAATCACATGTCTTATGTAGTGTGAGCATTCTGCCATCTAGCTAATATGTTTAAAATGAACCAATCCTCAGGAAAGCTTTACACGTGTTCCAGACATTCATCAGGAAAGCTTTACACGTGTTCCAGACATTCATTGGACATTTACTAGAAACCAACTTTACACTGATGAGTCTTAGTAACACGAAACATCATATGAGTGATTTCTGTCTCTGTATCCAGAATGATTTGCTCTAGTGGAATCGTTGTTCTCTTATCAATTGGGTGGGAAAATAGATCTTCTAACCTGATGTGTTGCATTAACTCCTGGATGGGTTATTTTGTATGAAATAATCCAATATTTTTGAAGTTTAGGCACAATGGCTTCATGTCGCCCGGAATTTGCCATGCTCCCAGGTTTAACATGAAATATAATAAATGACTAAAGGAAAAGACTTATTAAATATTTTTTACCTGTAAAATATCAAAGCATAGCATTACATGCTGACCCTGCCCTATGGGCAAAGTGGTGGCCACTCCGTGCAACAACTTACAAGAGATGCCGTCAAGGACGTAAAATATTCCACAAAATGTTCTTGTCTTGGTCAGCACTGAGCTTCCTGATCTGTAACAACCATCCATGCCTTGAAGTCTGTTTTAATTCTATTTTTACTGGCCTTTAGCCAATATTCCATTGTCTTATGATTACAGTGTCTCTGTATTTTGACCTGTAGAAATATAACTTGATCTTAACATTAATCACAATGAAGTTCTAGGTAGGTTTTCAAAGCAATCCAAGCAGGGGCTGCATTTTCCTTGTAACTTATATGGGGCGCAATATCTAAGGCTTCACACTTGGGTGCATAATAGGCTTGAGCAGGCCCTGAGTAAATGTGATGGCAAAAAAGAAACCAAAAACAACTAGTCTTCCTACCTAGCTACAGGCTTGATCACTTGACCCTCTTGTTAAGCATCATTTGCTTAGTGGGTCTGAATTCATACTATTGATGCTATTCGATTGCACACGTCTCACTATTTGTAACACTTAATAATGGCCGTACCTCACCATGTTGGGCACATTCATTTTGGAGCCTTGCTCCCTCTTTTTATATAGATTTTCTCTGATTGGCTAAAAATTCAATCAAATTTCGGCCAATCAGAGCAAAAGAATTGAAATTCTAGCAATCTGATTGGTTAATATTACCCAATCAGAGAATATTACTGTCCCCAATCTGATAATTGACATTCCGATTACATAGCTGCTGATTGGCTAATGGGAGTAAAAGGATCATGGGTCATAGTGAGCTGTTATCTGTGGTTGCTTTTTAAAAACAATGTTATTGGTAGGAATATTTTCAGAGCATATGCTCATTTGTAATTGCTCAGTTATGTTTCCCATGTGATTTTCACACATAACAATTAGCGCAGGTCATGCAATCAAGGCCTAAGTTTGGCTATTATCCATTTAAAAGAGATGGCTTTAAACATAGCGATTGAATGAAAAAGAGAGCTCCAAAAATCTTACTGGAAATGCAGCCTTGCAGCAGTATCAAGACCTCTGACAAATTAAGATTTGGATATATCAACTGCAGCGACTCCTTCTAGAGTCAGTATATTTGTCTCCACACCGTTCTATAACTCAAGTGTACCAAAGAACCTGATTGAAGACATTTTAAAAGATAATTTTTTTAAGCTTTACAGTGAACATTTGGTATAGAAGAAAAATGACTGGAATTTAGAAAAAATGTTCCTTAAATGCTTGTAATTCAAATATGTGAGCTCCTCGTCCACTTAATAGTTACAGACAGAAGTTTCCTCTAGTGCACAAGGTATTTTAATAAAAACTTCAAATATTAATAAAGGGATCAATTCTTCATCCAGTGCACGATCCATGCCAAGGAATGTGATCTGTCATGTGTCCTGCCATCCCGCCTAGCATGGTATTATTATGCCATTGAAACAGACTGGAGATTGTCTTCAGGGTATGAAGGAAAAGTAAAGTATCTGTTTGTGAACATCTGATGAAAGGGACAAGGCTGGGAGACTTCAAAGCTCCTTTTTATTTTGGGTCATCCTCTAGAGCTGTGTTACTCAGCTTCAGCCAACAGGGCCAGGAATTTAGGATCTCTCTGCTTAAATGGCATCTGTAGTCCTATATGTAAAGCATGCTCTTTTGATATACGCCCTCTACCTTTTATATGCAGTTATGCTACAGTGTAATCTACCATTTTGCTTTGTGCTGCTTAGCATCCTGAGGTGAGAGCAGACTTTGAATTCAAAGGGAATGTGGCAGATGCTATCAACATGACTTGAGGAAGGCGTAAAAAATAAGAGTAAAAAATAATTGTGCATTAAATATAAAAATTGTTAATTTATTTACTTTAAAAAAAAAATGCTGGCATCATCAACATTAGTTTTTCAAGGCAATACAAAAAATGTCCTCAGTGGCTCTTTAAATCCTGATCCTATAGAGTTTCCAGTGAGATGAAGCTGAGAAATACTGTTATTTATGGTGAACTGGTACGACGTATGATGAAAAGACATATACAGCCAGAATAAACTTTATTTTAAATGTAAGTTTCCCTTACATTGGTTTGTCAGAGTGGCTTGTCTTCTATAACTTGTGCATATTACAAAAGTTATTTATGTTTAAGACGTGCTTTAGCCATGATTTGCTCATGTCTGTTTGGTACAGAAGCACAATGTGCAATGTACCAAAGCATCAGACTGTGTTTGTTTATCCTGTTTTCCTTTATCATATCTAGAATTTACAGCCGGAAAGATTATATCAAACCAGTGTAGCCAAGTGTTTTGCTTGGACTGCTAACATAATAGATATGGGTGGTGCAACGGATGTAACATATCTTGAATTAAAATAGGCGTTAGACACAATTTCAAATGAAGTGTTTCGATTGACAGCATTGGCATTCTGAATTGTCTCATTTATACCGCAGCAGATGGAAGCTCCCTATGCATCCATGGTCTCATCACACTTGTAAATGTAGATCAGCAGTCTCATCAGACTTGTAAATGTAGATCAGCAGAAACAAAAATGGTGGCTACCACTGCAGCACCATCGCTTATAATAGCTAATGAAAGCTGTTTTGTATATTTAAATATAGGAGTACAATGCCACTATCATTTCGCACTACATTTCGCTGTTAGGAAACTTGGGATAAGACACAGATAGAATGTAATCTTCATATTCTCCATAGAAAAAATTATAAAATGTTGACATTGAAAGCATCTGAATTTCTTCTTAGCTTGGAAGCCAAAAAATGTCCCAGCTGTTGTTTACCCATTTTTTGCTAGCAATGACTTAGTTTTTCTCTGTCATTGGCTTAAGGTCTGAGACAGTGCCAGAAGCCTGTAACTATTGGCATCACTTGGCCTAATCTAATGGCTTCCTGCATGTCATTCTGCCTTAAATGGCTGATTGCCACTTAGTACAGAGCAGCAGAAATCATACTACAAACCTAACCGGTAAGTATTAGTTTTGTATTCTCAGAGTATATAATATATCATTTTAATTTTATTAAATTGGAGAATATTCCCCAAGCAAATGCAACTTATAGTAAAAATAGATTGATTAAAACATTAAAACACTTACAAATAATTCTCAATCTATTAATATATACCTAGCTACATAAAAGGTTGGTGTCATTTTCTTCTATATGGGCATTCAAATAACTAAACTTGAGAAATGTTTTAAGGGGAAAAAGTAAACACAGCCTTTACATTGTTAACTTTTATAATTAATTATTGTTTAGTGAAGGGTTCCATTTTCTATTCTCAACTGATTCTGTCTGCTAGTTTCTCAAGGGTGATTCCACTGCAGAATTTCATATGCTACAATAGAGGCTTTATTTTATTTATTTGTAATGGTTTCTAAATAACTTTTGCCTTTTCGAAAGAGTTCTGTGATTACAGTTTTCCTTATAGGAAATATACATTGTAGCTTTTTAGCCCCTGGGAAGCTTAATAAATCTATGTGCTGACAATGAAATAATAAAATAAAGTGATCTTGTATTTTTATTCTTAAATGCTATATTGCAATCTAGTCTTATATTTTATATACATTTAAGAAAGCTATTTAGGTGTTGTTCTTGTCAGCAAATCATACAATTTAAGAATGTATTTTTAGTTCCTTTATTTCCATTATTAAACTTTAGTACAGGTACAGGTCCACTCAGACGCTGAATCATATATTTTTTCTGAAATCTGTTTTAACATTAAATGAATGCAAAATGGCCTCCAGTGCCCCAAAGTTCTTTCAGATAACAATACTGACATCTAGTGGCTGCCTTTGTGTAGTGCAGCTGAAAACAAATTTGTGTAAGGAACCAAGTAGACAGTGGAAATATTTATCATATTGATCACTGAGATAAATATTTGCTTTGATGGACTGTTTTACAATAATAGTGAGCTTTGTATATCATCAGATTTGTTATCTGGGTCTCTTAGACTGATATTTTAGCTATCCAATTTTTGTACATGGATATGTCCTTTGAAATAAATTGTAATTATATAATACTAGCGACTTGCCCATCAAAAAATGACGGCAATGAGATGTGTATGTTTGGAAAGTTGTTTAATTATTAATATACGTATTTGACATTTCAGGAACAGATTCTAAATCCTTTGTTTGCTTATTAGCTTTTTTTGGTGTATCTTTAATTTTTGCAGCTAATAGTCTTTTGCTTGCAATTCTTTTGCGTTCTTTTTCTCGTCTAATTTCTTTCTCCTCTGGTGTCTGCTGGTTGGCCCATCTCTGTTGTCATTCTCTAGATTGCCGTCTTATCTTTTCTTGTTTGCTCTCGTTAGTAGCCATGTTAATCTGTAAAAGAAAATAATGTATAATTAGTTTAGTTTGAGATGTTAAGTTTGTTTTTTACATTTTTTATTATCAACAGTTTGTTTATATGTGCTTGTAGTTAATTGTAGCTGTACTTTCTTTGCATTGTTAAATAACTGTTTTTCTTATTTTGGATATGATCGCAATGTTTTTAGCATTATCCTGTTTTGTGTCTACCACTTTTGCTATTCGAATTTAGGCTTCTTTGTAAGGCTTATAGCTTCTTAAACAGTAAAGAAGAATATTAATTTACTTTGCCATGTGTTTGTGTGATTTTTGGTACAATCCTATTTTGTGTCTACCATATGTTGCATACTTTATTTGCTTAATAAGTCTTTCTTATGAAGGTTAAATGTTGTTGTACATTGAAAATGAATGTTTTTCCTATTTTGGATATGATGGCAATGGTTTTAGCATTATCCTGTTTTGTGTCCACCACTTTTGGTATGCTTATTTAGGCTTCTTTGTAAGGCTTGTAGGTTCTTAAACATTAAAGAAGAATATTAATTTACTTTGCTATTTGTTTGTGTGATTTTTGGTACAATCCTATTTGTGTCTACCTCTTTTGCTATGCTTATTTAGGCTTCTTTGTAAGGCTTATAGGTTCTTAAACATTAAAGAAGAATATTAATTTACTTTGCTATTTGTTTGTGTGATTTTTGGTACAATCCTGTTTTGTGTCTACCATATGTTTTATACTTGATTTGCTTAATTAGTATTTTTTATGAAGGTTTAATTTTTTCTACAGTGAAAATTGATGTTTTTTCTATTTTTGATATTATGGCTATGTTTTTAGCATTATCCTATTTTGTGTTCACCACTTTTTGGTTGCTGCATTTGTTATATTGGCAGCCATTAAACATATATAGTTCCTTTTTTTTTTTGTACTTGTTATACTTTGCCTTGATTGAAGTGTCGAATGACAGAGGGTCCCCTCCTGACAATCTTAATCCGCCGGTCTTCTTGTAGTATCTGTTTGAAAAAGAACGTGAAACGGTTAATTGTATATTTGTTCATTTTGATTTAGGAAAGCATGGTCTTTTTCAGCATGTAATGTATTTTTCTATCTTACCTCTTCTTCTTTCTTTGTGTTGTTTAAAAGGGATTGTGGTTCACAATGCACGGTGCAAATTCTTGAGTGACGCTATTGATGCAGAGTCTGTTTGAATAGTAAAAAAAAGGAGAAAGATTGAGCTTTAGGTTATATATTGAATTACAATAAATTAATGTCATTTAAATATACTTCTTTAATTAGTTTCAATTAACATTAGTTTGTTTTCGGGCCTACACACATAAATGTGTGTGTCACATGTCACTATACATGATACACATATATGTGCGTGTCACATATCACTATACATGAATCATATTTTAATAGTTAAAGTTTTTTTTTTTTTTTATGTCATTTAAATATACTTATTTAATTAGTTTGGGTTAAGATTAGTTTGTTGTAGGGGCTATACACATAAATGTGCGTGTCACATGTCACTATACATGAATCACATTTTCATAGTTAAAGTTGTTTTTTTTTTGTCCTGTCTTGATAATAAAATGTAATATATTATAGCTTACCTCTCAGTTGTAATTTGCACAATGTAAAGTAGGAAATTAGGAAACAATTCTCTTCTCAAGTAACAGCAGCAGTTAACTATCCAGTCACACCGCGCATCACCTGAGTAGAAATGTAGAAATTTCTGGAAAGTAGTCAGTATTTATAAACTTTCAAGTGCCTCAGACCGTTAGAACGCAATACGCATGCGATATTTGCGTTCCAGCTTCCAATTTGCGTTCCATCCCCCATTTTATGCATAGTAGTTTTCAAAATGGTGTTTAACATCAGTGTAGCAAGTGCCGCATAGTATGTGTTACGTACCTCGTAAAAGTTGACTGTAGCGTTGTTTCAGTTTTGCGAGTCACTGTAGTATAGTTACGTCTGTAGCCTCGTTTTCGTTTTGTTCGGCGGCCATTTTTTCTCTCGCTTAGGTTATTTTCGGCAGTTTAAACTCGTTTTTTTTGGGACTTAAATGGACGTGTAAATTAACTTTTCGAGGTGCCGGATGCCCCCCCTTGCTGTAAGTAAGGTTTTTATGTGTTCGTTGTGTTTATTTCTTGTGTTTCTGATGTTTTCATGCGCGCCGTTGTCGTCCGGTTTTGCGTGTTGGGAATCGTTTCGCGGCCGTATTTTTTTGCGAGGGATGCAGTTGTTTTTTACGTGTACGACGCAGTGTATTTTTTTCTAAGTCGTGCGTATGTGTGTTAACCGTGTGTGAGGCGCCTGTGAGGCGCCTTTGAGGTTTTTTTTTTTTTAAAGTTGTGCGTGTGTTAACACAGCCGACGTTGGACCTTCCTCCACCGCAAATGTGGCCCCTTGCTTCGCGAGGGTCCGCATTTGCGGACAAACACAGCCGACGTTGGAGCCTCCACCACCGCAAATGCGGCCCCTCGCTTCACGAGGGTCCGCATTTGCGGACAAACACAGCCGACGTTGGAGCCTCCACTACCGCAAATGCGGCCCCTCGCTTCGCGACGGTCCGCATTTGCAGGCACGTTGGGATGCTCCACCACCGCAAATGCGGCCCCTCGCTTCGCCAGGACCCGCATTTGCGGGGAACTGCGTCCCTCGCTTCGCTGCGCGAGCCCGCAAGCGTGAGCAACGGATCGTATGCTCACAACTATATATGTGATACGGTTACCATGAGGTAGACATCATATATATATATATATATATATATATATATATATATATATTGTCTAATTTACCTCATGATTACTGTATATGAAACATGTAAAAGATAAACAAATGAAACCCTATTGTATGGTTATTTTTTGCGCTGTTTAGTCGTTTCCTCCTCTCCGAGACCTCGTGGACCGTAACACACTGGGACATCTTTATGTCCATGCTGATCCACTTGATATTCATGGCAGAGATACTGGAGTGGGTTGCCAGTTCCTTCTCCAGTGGGCCACAGCATACAGATCCTGGTATTTCTAAGTGTCTCATATCCAAGTACTGAGCAGGCCCAACCCTGCATGGCTTCAGGGTGGTGTGACCTCTTGGTTCCCTGACTGGAATTGAATTCAGGTTGCAGTGGTGAAAGCACCAAATCCTAATCACTGGACCACCAGGGAACCCATGGTATGATTACTGCAGTGTTAACAAAAATATACTTGCTCCTCCTTTGAGTATTTAGCAGGTCAGGACAAGGAGAAGACCAAACACTTTATCCTGCATCTTAATCTGTGTCCTTTTAAAGTAAGCTACAACACTTTTATAATGTTTTAAAATATGATTTTAAATACAGGACCCATTATTTGACTCAGTAATATTTTAAGAATGTAAGGTCAACATAATGCCATCCTAGATTTTATTGTTTCACATTTAGAACTGAAGTATTGGTAGTTGTTAATGTTATTTGTCATGCAGAGATGCTAGTTAAAGTTTAAACAGTCTCATAGGACTATATTTTATTTATCCTACATGTATTGTTACTTAACTGCTCTCTATCTTCTCTTCATAGATGTGATCAGAGCAAAAAGACTGCAAGCTTTAGATATAACGACAACTGGTTTTAGGCTAGTGTGGCCCAATTTGTTGTCTTCGGACACAGGACACTATCTGGTGGAGTATGTGGACGTAAGTGATCCAAGGAAGAAGCACAGAAACAACTTGCCTGGAGATCAAACCACTCTGGTACTTAGCGGCCTCCCCCCAGATACCACTTATAATGTCACACTAATTCCTGAATCCAATGTGCAGTATTTCCAACCTCAAACCATCCAAGTCTCCACAATGCCAGGTACGTGTCATGTCTTCTAAAAAGAGAATATGTCATTTATATAGCATAGTGGCAAACCTATTAAACGGCCACTGAAGTCACCAGAAATGCTCTGCACCACCACATAAAGGGTTGTAAAGCAGGTGGAAAATGTATTTCCCTTTTTGATATTGGGCCAATATCAACAGAGATTTAAACACATTTCTAGTTAAGGTGTTGAGAGTGTTTTTATCCACCCATAAGTCGGCTAAATATATATAATAAGCTGCATTATTTAGTGGCACTAATTAGAACCAGCTTTCCCGGCTGAGTTGGAAAGTGTTGCATTCTCTATATCAGATATATTGTTATTTTTTACACATTAGAACGATGGTACAGTGATTAAACATCTGCTTTCATATGGAAGGTTGAGAGTTCAAATCCCACTTCTATCCTTTTTAAATAATATTTTTTTATTTTAGTTAAAGGATAAAACGGGCTATTATTTATTTACATTTCACTGGTCGTTTAAAGTGTTGAGTGGGGCCTCAGGTATTAAAAGATTATAGACTACAGATAGTGATCTGAGGATCTGGGGTGTTTATTGGCAATTGTATAATGCTATGTTATATCTTTTGCAGAGGAAACCAGTCCAGCTCAAATTTTGATATCTGATCCGACTGCTCACAGTTTCCAGGTGAGCTGGGGTCCTACCCCAGACAGTGTGACTAGGTATGAAGTACAGTATGGACCACTTCCCAGCAATACAGTATACACAGTGGAGGTGGAAAGTAATATAAACAGCACTGTGCTGGAAAATCTGAACCCAAACACTACTTACCTGGTGACAGTAGCTGCCATATACAAACATGGAGGCGAAAAAGCATTGTCAGCCATTGCTTGCACTGAAGAAAGTAAGTCTTTTGGGTCGTTTTTGAGATAAAGCCCCTCTGTAAACTAATGACAATTTTGAAAATGGGACATCTGTGACTAGTTTTTGTTAGGTTTCCATGTAGAGATGTCATCAATATACCTTTATTAAAATTGCAACTGTAGGGGGCATACAATAGGGTTTTATTTGTTTCTTTAATAACGGATTAGCAATAATAGCAGCATGTTAAGAGATAGATTTAATGTAGCTTTTAAAAATTACATTTGATTGTTAAGGTTTCAAGATCCAGCCAAACTGCTTCTCTCCACCAGTGACTGTCCTAAATTTTAACTACACTTGTCAAGGTTTGCTGGCAGTGACCAGTGCATTCACGGAGACTGGTCTGAGCACAGGCTCCTGGGAAGATCCTGGTTGACTTATAGGGGGTGGAGAAAAGCATTACTACTGAAGTCTGTAACACTTAATTGTAAGTGTTAAAAACTCCAGTGAACTGTGTGGAGTCCTTTTTATTTGGAATCCATCTTGACCTGTTTCTTTGTATTTTGAGGGTCAATTTAAGTGTGTGTCTCTGAGTGTCAGACAATAAGAAACATTTTCTTTGTGAAAGCCAATGTCTAAAATCAGCATATGAAATCATTAATATGTTTTGTTCTAATATGTTTGTTTCTTGTAACAGTTTGATAAGTATGACAAGTATCATAAATATGATATAGTTTGCAGAAGTTGAATGTCTAAATCACATATATAGTTGTGAGCAATACGAGTTGTTGCTAATGCTTGCGGGCTCGCATAGCGAGCCTGCTGCAACTGCAGCCCTCGCAAAGCGAGGGCCGCATTTGCTGGCAAGGAGCCCCAAAGGCGCTCCTTGCACTGGTAGAGATGAGTGCCGTAGGCGCTCATCCCTACGACCCCGTACGATGAAGGCGCTCACTGCGCTGGTGGTGATGAGTGTCATAGGCGCTCATCCCTACGACCCGCGGAACAAAATCTTAAGTACACCATTCACAATGCGAGAACCGTAGCTGTTTGAAAAAACGCGCACAGAAAAATTACGGCCCGCAAAAAGGAGAGCAGCACTCAAAAAAAAAAAATATGACATGCGGCACTTAGGAGAAAAAAAAAATACAAGGTCAAAAAAATACGAAGTTAACAGCCGAGCCACACACATACAAAAACAACAATAACACCACCAAAATTAACAAAAATACAAAACAAAACACCACTGATAGGACGGGGGGACAGGCATGACGTCTGTGAGTCAGGTTGCATGACCATTTTACCACAATTTGCTGAGTATCCACACACGAAAACCACCTAAGCGAGAAAAAAATGAAAATGAGGCTACACGGCCCCTAAACATGCATAAGACCACCAAGCACATAAGACTTTTACACAAAAAAATCCGACCTGGGACACTTAGAAAAAAAAATAATACTAGGTCAAAAAAAATATGAAGTTAACGGCCGAACCGCGCACATACAAAAACAACAATAACACCAACAAAATTAACAAAAATACAAAACATTTTGAGCCACGCAATGAGCGCCAAAGGCACTCAGCGCGGGGCTCACAATGAGCGCAGAGGGTGCTCCGCGGAGCAAAAGTACACCAGGGAATAGGTTCGCAATAAGCGCCAAAGGCACTCAGCGCGGGGCTTGCAATTAGCGCCGAAGGTGCTCGGACGACCAAAAGCCTTACATTGTGTGCCAAACAGCATTCCCAGCCTTACAATTTTATTGACCGTCATTTTTTGACGGGCAAGTCGCTAGTGATATATAAACCCAAGCGTTTTGTTTAAATTTAGAGAGAATAGCAACTGATAAGGGGGTGTCTCTCTCTGTTTCTCTCTTTCTCTCTCTCTCTCTCTCTCACTTTCTCATAATGTATAACTATTTGATGCTCGCAAAGCAGGAAAAATGAGTCTGCCATTGAGATCTACAGATGTTTGTATGCTCTGTGCATTTCCTGATAGTTTCAATGAAGATTAAACATGTTTTTATTATTTTATCGTGCAATACACTATTCATGCATTTATAGCATGCTCTTTTAAATGCTTGAAAAAGCATGTTTCATGTCCCTTAAAGAGAGAGGACTTTGATGAGATATCTTGGAACTTATGTAGATTAACCCTCTGTTTCTGAATATTGATAGAGCTAAATATAGCATTTAATTCAAAATAATTATTATTCTAGTAAATAATCTTTATACTTTACTAAAATGTTTTCTTTATTACTAAGAACATAACACTGATACCTCAAGACCTCTATAGACAGTTGGAGAACAAAGGAAGACGCTTTATAAGTGTTTATTTTAGTATATGTTTTTTCAATTACCGGTAATATAAACTTCATTAATATTTTTGTAGTTAGCGAATAGATTTATTAAAAATATTTTAAAGAAAAAACTATAAAATATAAAAGCTATATATTCACTTAAAAGATGATTCAATTTTAGGAAAAGACCAGTTCATATAAGATTTGAGAACAGACAAAGGGCAAATATTATTAGTCCTCATACTTTAATCTATGGAATGGCATTGCCATCTTCTCCATAGAACGGTTAATCCAGTTGTGAAGTAATTGGACCGAATACCTCTTAGTACAGGCCACCACTTTTTCCTCCTATCTACTGATAGATCGATTAGCAAGCTTTGGGGCTTCAGTTACTAAGCCTTCCAGGTAGGAGGACCCACCGAGGTCTTAGGCCTGCTCTTCACACTATCACTTTCTTATTGGTAGGTAGGTTTTGATCATTTGCCATAGATGTGCTAAGCTGGAAATTGACACTCAAGAAGCCAACTTGAAATTCTTACATATGACTGTTAGTGACACTATTAATTATAATAAACTTTGACATTTTAACTGATATTCCCGCTTTTCATGTATAATATCCTATTATTGTATTATGTAAAATACAGTAATTTTGTTTCTGGAATATTTTTTTATATTGCTACATATCTTGTTTGTCTACTAAAGTAGCGTGGAATAATATGTAGCATGTTTGACAAAACTAATGAAAAAAGATATTCATGGAAAACAGAGTTCTTTCAAACACCAAAAATGGTAACTATTTAAAAAGTGATTGTTTTGCTTGTTTTGACAGAGGATGAAAAAGTGAGGTACCTGCAACTTGAAGACATGGGGTCTGATAGGTTTAATGCCACATGGGGCTCTGCAGATGGTGACATACAGGGGTACCTTGTACAATGCACACGGCAGGCTGGCCCTTCCTCTGAGATCAGTGTCACCCCCCAGACTCATAGCATGCTTGTGGAAGACCTGGCTGTAGGAACCACCAACCAGATCTGTGTAATGCCTGTTTATAAGAATGGTTTGGGGAAGAACCTGTGCAGGACCGTCCTTAAGCAATCAGGTATGTGCAACAAGTGCATATAATCACATTTAGTTGGTAAAAATCCATCTGTCGTATAAGAAGTCTTACTATTGATTATTATAACTGCACCAAAATCAAATAGAAATACACAGGGGGGAAATATTTTGTGAGTAGATTAGTAGTAATTTATTGACTGAAAATAACAGAATGACAATTCAAATAACTATATTATTGAGCAAATATAGACATGTTACAGGAGCAATTTAATTGTCTAGCGATCATGAGCCACATATTTTAAGTAGGAATCCAAGGACCACAGTATGAAAGGTTGTTTTTTTTGTTTGTTTTTTAAGGAATGCTGCCTGTGTAAGATGTGTGCCACAGAATCAGAATTGAGCATGTTATTGAAACATTTTTACTTATTTAAAAAAATATATATATTTGACTCTATTTGTAGCTCTGATCAAGTACCACATTGCAAGGTCAATTAAGAGGGAAGAGGTTAGTGCACTCTGATCCTCCAGGCCTCCATAATTTACATAGCATCCTCCTAGACCTAGAGTGACTCATTAGCAAAAGAGGAATGTAGTGTGTGAAACCCAAGAGGGTCTTTTGGGAATTATGGACTATTGTGGGCCCTGAGGGTAACCTGTTACCAGAACACAGCTCTTTCCCTTTCCCACCAATAATAATACCCAAACAGTCTTTGCCATGTTGATAGAAGATGGATAACTACAGATGTTTGTGTGGGACACTATATTGTGTGGGACCTGGGCTAACATGGATTAGCTGCAGTCCCTTTCACCAGGAAGATGTCTTCAAAGCCTGGATACTGGGACTGTGACAGCCATATTGTGTATTGTGTGCCATGTTTTACTGTCAGTCATCCTGTTTGTGATGAGCCATGATATACTTGTTAATATGTTATGTACAGTTATGGATGTGTGGATGGTACTAAGTCATGTTTGGTCTCTAAATGCTGCATTTTCCCCAGAGAGTTAAATAAAGTATGTTACTAGGGTCCCCTGGGGATGTGGGGCACAGAATACAAAATACTCAGTTGCAGGACTTCAATCGATTACAGGGAGTCTCACGTACACCATCAGACTAAAAATCTCCACTCCTGATCTGATCAGATACCCATAGTAAAGCCTGGAACAAAGGGTACAATTAAGTTAGTTACTCCAGGACCCCAGGAGGTGTTAGGAAGGCTGACATCAGTTGATGGATAATTCTTCCACGTGGCTAGGGGTATAGGCTGATGGGGATTGGTGAATATTTGTATGGAGACTGAATATGATTGGGTAGTGATATGGATAAATATGTTGTGTGTGTCTCAAAGAGTTGCCAGTTTAAATGTACGTAAGCAAAGTGTATGTTTATATAATAATTCTAATCACTGGGATTATTACTGTGAACTCTGCCTGGAACTATACTCTTAACCACTGAGAGTACCACTGTTAAGCCTGCTTCCTGTGCATGTATCCTGATACCTGTAAAAGGCAGCAGGGGCCTGAGATTACTAAAACCCTGACAATCTAGGGGTGTTTCTGAATCTTAAAGCAGGAGAGTTGGGGCACACATATTCCCCTCACCCCTGAGTAGTCACATAGTGCTTGATCAGAACTGTAAATGGTATCCCCGGAAATAAAAATAAGACATTTGATTTTTTTTATAATGTTCTCAATTCTCATTCTTTGGCACACTGCCTTTTTGTACAGTGATTCTTTAATCACATATATAGTTGTGGTAATTGTGAGTTTGTGTGTAATGCTTGCAAATTGCGAGCCTTACACACAAACTCACAATACTCACTGTGCAATGCACATGCTCGGTGAGAGCCGCGCATTGCGCACCGAGAGCTGCGAATGCTGTGCATGTGCAAATCGTGCCAAATGCAGCACATGTGCAACGGTCAGCAAAAGCTGCGCATGCGCAATGACCGGTGAAAGGGGAGGAAAATGGGGGAAGGAGACACAGGGGGAAGGAGACACAGGGGAGGCAGAGGAGGGGAAGGAAACACAGAGGAGGAGATGGGGGGAAGGAGACACAGGGGAGGGAGGCGGAAGGAAACACAGGGGAGAGGGGGGAAAGAGACACAGGGGAGGGAGGGGGAAGGAGACACAGGGGAGGGAGATGAGGGAAGGAGACACAGGAGAGGGAGAGAGGGAGAAGGAGAAACAGGGGAGGGAGAGGGGCATAGGGGAGGGAGGGGAAGAGACACAGTGGAGGGAGAGCTGGGAAAGGAGATAACAGGGGAGAGAGATGGGGCAAGGGGACACAGGGGATGGAGAGGGGGAAAGACACAGGAGGGAGAGGGAGAAGAGATACAGGGGAGGGAGATGGGGGAAGGAGGCACAGGGGAGGGAGATGGGGGAAGGAGACAAAGGGGAGGGAGATGGGGAAGGAGACCCAGGGGAGGGAGAGGGGATGGGGGGAGGAGACGCAGGGGAGGGAGGCGGAAGGAAACACAGGGAAGAGGGGGGAAAGTGACACAGGGGAGGGAGGGGGAAGGAGACACAGGGGAGGGAGATGAGGGAAGGAGACACAGGAGAGGGAGAGAGGGAGAAGGAGAAACAGGGGAGGGAGAGGGGGCATAGGGGAGGGAGGGGAAGAGACACAGGGGAGGGAGAGCTGGGAAAGGAGATAACAGGGGAGAGAGATGGGGCAAGGGGACACAGGGGATGGAGAGGGGGAAAGACACAGGAGGGAGAGGGAGAAGAGATACAGGGGAGGGAGATGGGGGAAGGAGACACAGGGGAGGGAGATGGGGGAAGGAGACAAAGGGGAGGGAGATGGGTAAGGAGACCCAGGGGAGGGAGAGGGGGGAAGAGACACAGGGGAGGGAGGAGGGGGGAGAGAGACAAGGGGATGGAGATGGGGGAAGGAGACACAGGGCAGGAAGAGGGGGGAAGAGACACAGGGGAGGGAAACGGGCAAGAGATACAGGGGAGGGAAAGGGGCGAAGAGACACAATGGAGGAAGATGGGGGAAGGAGACACAGGAGAGGGAGAGAGGGGGAGGAGACACAGGGGAGGGAGAGGGGGGAGAGACACAGGGGAGGGAGAGAGGGGGAAAGGAGACACAGGGGAGGGAGATGGGGAAGGAGACACAGTGGAGGGAAGGGGAAGGAGACACAGGGGAGAGGGGGAAGAGACACAGGGGAGGGAGATGGGGGAAGGAGACACAGGGAAGGGAGGGGGAAGGAGACACAGGGGAGAGGGGGAAAGAGACACAGGGAAGTGAGGGGAAGGAGACACAGGGGAGGGAAAGGGGTGGAAAGAGCCACAGGGGAAGGATATGGGGGAAGGAGACACAGAGGAGGGAGGGGGAAGAGACACAGGGGAGGAAGATGGTGGGAAGAGAGACAAGGGAGGGAGATGGGGAAGGAGACACAGGAGAGGGAGAGAGGGGGAAGGAGACACAGGGGAGGGGTGAGAGACACCGGAGAGGGAGGGGGAAGAGACACAGGGGAGAGAGAGTGGGGAAGGAGACACAGGGGAGGGAGAGGGGGGAAAGACATGGGGGGCAGAGGAGGGGAAAGAGAAACAGGGCAGGAGATGGAGGAAGGAGACACAGGGGAGGGAGGGGGGAAGGGACACAGGGGAGAGGAGGGAAAAAGACACAACGGGGAGGGAGGGGGAAGGAGACACAGGGGAGGGAGAGGGGTGGAAAGAGACACAGGAGAAGGATATGGGGGAAGGAGACACAGGGGAGGGAGATGGGGGAAGGAGACACAGGAGAGGGAGAGATAGGGGATGAGACAAAGGGGATAAGAGGGGAGAGACACAGGGGAGGGAGAGTGGGGAAAAGAGACACAGGGGAGGGAGATGGGGGAAGGAGACACAGGGGTGGGAGAGGGGGAAAGACACAGGGAGGGAGAGGGGGAAGAGACACAGGGGTGGAGGGGGGGAAAGTAGACACAGGGGAGGGAGATGGGGGAAGGAGACACAGGGGAGGGAGATGGGGGGAAGGAGACACAGGGGAGGGAGATGGGGAAGGAGACCCCGGCGGAGGGAGAAGGACAAAGGGACAAAGGGGAGAGAGAGGGGGGAAAGAGACACAGGGGAGGGAGAGAAAGGGAAAGGAGACACAGGGGAGGGAGAGAGAGGGAAAGGAGACACAGGGGAGGGAGATGGGGGAAGGAGACACAGGGAAGGGAAAGGGGAGAAAGACACAGGGGAGTAAGAGGGGGGAGAAACACAGGGGAGGGAGAGAGGGGGGATGAGACAAAGGGGATAAGAGGGGAGAGACACAGGGGAGGGAGAGGGGGGAAAGGAGACACAGGGAAGGGAGATGGGGGAAGGAGACACAGGGGCGGGAGAGGGGGAAAGACACAGGGGGGGAGGGGGGAAAGTAGACACAGGGGAGGGAGATGGGGGAAGGAGACACAGCGGAGGCAGATGGGGGGAAGGAGACACAGGGAGGGAGATGGGGAGAAGGAGACCCAGGGGAGGGAGAGGGACAAAGGGGAGAGAGAGGGGGGAAAGAGACACAGGGGAGGGAGAGAGAGGGAAAGGAGACACAGGGGAGGGAGAGAGAGGGAAAGGAGACACAGGGGAGGGAGATGGGGGAAGGAGACACAGGGAAGGGAAAGGGGGGAAAGACACAGGGGAGGAAGAGGGGTGAGAGACACAGGGGAGGGAGAGGGGGAAGAGACACAGGGGAGGGAGAGGGGGAAAGGAGACACAGGGGATGTAGATGGGGAAGGAGACACAGTGGAGGGAGAGAGGGGGGAATGAGACACAGGGGAGGGAGAGGGGGAGAGACACGGGGGAGTGAGAGGGGGGAGGGGGGGAAAGTAGACACAGGGGAGGGAGATGGGGGAAGGAGACACAGGGGAGGGAGATGGGGGAAGGAGACACAGGAGAGGGAAAGGGGTGGAAAGAGCCACAGGGGAAGGATATGGGGGAAGGAGACACAGAGGAGGGAGGGGGAAGAGACACAGGGGAGGAAGATGGTGGGAAGAGAGACAAGGGAGGGAGATGGGGAAGAAGACACAGGAGAGGGAGAGAGGGGGAAGGAGACACAGGGGAGGGGTGAGAGACACCGGAGAAGGAGGGGGAAGAGACACAGGGGAGAGAGAGTGGGGAAGGAGACACAGGGAAGGGAGAGGGGGGAAAGACACAGGGGGCAGAGGAGGGGAAAGAGAAACAGGGGAGGACATGGGGGAAGGAGACACAGGGGAGGGAGGGGGAAGGAGACACAGGGGAGAGGAGGGAAAAAGACACAACGGGGAGGGAGGGGAAAGGAGACACAGGGGAGGGAGAGGGGTGGAAAGAGGCACAGGAGAAGGATATGGGGGAAGGAGACACAGGGGAGGGAGATGGGGGAAGGAGACACAGGAGAGGGAGAGAAGGGGGATGAGACAAAGGGGATAAGAGGGGAGAGACACAGGGGAGGGAGAGGGGGGAAAGGAGACACAGGAGAGGGAGATGGGGGAAGGAGACACAGGGGCGGGAGAGGGGGAAAGACACAGGGAGGGAGAGAGGGAAGAGACACAGGGGGGGAGGGGGGAAAGTAGACACAGGGGAGGGAGATGGGGGAAGGAGACACAGGGGAGGGAGATGGGGGGAAGGAGACACAGGGGAGGGAGATGGGGAAGGAGACCCAGGGGAGGGAGAGGGACAAAGGGGAGAGAGAGGGGGGAAAGAGACACAGGGGGGAGGGGGAGAGAGGGAAAGGAGACACAGGGGAGGGAGAGAGAGGGAAAGGAAACACAGTGGAGGGAGATGGGGGAAGGAGACACAGGGAAGGGAAAGGGGGAAAGACACAGGGGAGGAAGAGGTGGGAGAGAGGGGAGGGAGAGAGGGGGGATGAGACAAAGGGGATAAGAGGGGAGAGACACAGGAGAGGGAGAGGGGGGAAAGGAGACACAGGGGAGGGAGATGGGGGAAGGAGACACAGGGGCGGGAAAGGGGGAAAGACACAGGGAGGGGGAGGGGGAAGAGACACAGGGGGGGGAGGGGGGAAAGTAGACACAGGGGAGGGAGATGGGGGAAGGAGACACAGGGGAGGGAGATGGGGGGAAGGAGACACGGGGAGGGAGATGGGGGGAAGGAGACCCAGGGGAGGGAGAGGGACAAAGGGGAGAGAGAGGGGGGAAAGAGACACAGGGGAGGGAGAGAGAGGGAAAGGAGACACAGTGGAGGGAAAAAGAGAGGAAAAGGAGACACAGGGGAGGGAGATGGGGGAAGGAGACACAGGGAAGGAAAAGGGGGGAAAGACACAGGGGAGGAAGAGGGGGAAGAGACACAGGGGTGGAGGGGGGGAAAGTAGACACAGGGGAGGGAGATGGGGGAAGGAGACACAGGGGAGGGAGATGGGGGGAAGGAGACACAGGGGAGGGAGATGGGGGGAAGGAGACACAGGGGAGGGAGATGGGGAAGGAGACCCCGGCGGAGGGAGAAGGACAAAGGGACAAAGGGGAGAGAGAGGGGGGAAAGAGACACAGGGGAGGGAGAGAAAGGGAAAGGAGACACAGGGGAGGGAGAGAGAGGGAAAGGAGACACAGGGGAGGGAGATGGGGGAAGGAGACACAGGGAAGGGAAAGGGGAGAAAGACACAGGGGATGTAGATGGGGAAGGAGACACAGTGGAGGGAGAGAGGGGGAATGAGACACAGGGGAGGGAGAGGGGGAGAGACACGGGGGAGTGAGAGGGGGGAGGGGGGGAAAGTAGACACAGGGGAGGGAGATGGGGGAAGGAGACACAGGGGAGGGAGATGGGGGAAGGAGACACAGGAGAGGGAAAGGGGTGGAAAGAGCCACAGGGGAAGGATATGGGGGAAGGAGACACAGAGGAGGGAGGGGGAAGAGACACAGGGGAGGAAGATGGTGGGAAGAGAGACAAGGGAGGGAGATGGGGAAGAAGACACAGGAGAGGGAGAGAGGGGGAAGGAGACACAGGGGAGGGGTGAGAGACACCGGAGAAGGAGGGGGAAGAGACACAGGGGAGAGAGAGTGGGGAAGGAGACACAGGGAAGGGAGAGGGGGGAAAGACACAGGGGGCAGAGGAGGGGAAAGAGAAACAGGGGAGGACATGGGGGAAGGAGACACAGGGGAGGGAGGGGGAAGGAGACACAGGGGAGAGGAGGGAAAAAGACACAACGGGGAGGGAGGGGAAAGGAGACACAGGGGAGGGAGAGGGGTGGAAAGAGGCACAGGAGAAGGATATGGGGGAAGGAGACACAGGGGAGGGAGATGGGGGAAGGAGACACAGGAGAGGGAGAGAAGGGGGATGAGACAAAGGGGATAAGAGGGGAGAGACACAGGGGAGGGAGAGGGGGGAAAGGAGACACAGGAGAGGGAGATGGGGGAAGGAGACACAGGGGCGGGAGAGGGGGAAAGACACAGGGAGGGAGAGAGGGAAGAGACACAGGGGGGGAGGGGGGAAAGTAGACACAGGGGAGGGAGATGGGGGAAGGAGACACAGGGGAGGGAGATGGGGGGAAGGAGACACAGGGGAGGGAGATGGGGAAGGAGACCCAGGGGAGGGAGAGGGACAAAGGGGAGAGAGAGGGGGGAAAGAGACACAGGGGAGGGGGAGAGAGGGAAAGGAGACACAGGGGAGGGAGAGAGAGGGAAAGGAAACACAGTGGAGGGAGATGGGGGAAGGAGACACAGGGAAGGGAAAGGGGGAAAGACACAGGGGAGGAAGAGGTGGGAGAGAGGGGAGGGAGAGAGGGGGGATGAGACAAAGGGGATAAGAGGGGAGAGACACAGGAGAGGGAGAGGGGGGAAAGGAGACACAGGGGAGGGAGATGGGGGAAGGAGACACAGGGGCGGGAAAGGGGGAAAGACACAGGGAGGGGGAGGGGGGAAGAGACACAGGGGGGGGAGGGGGGGAAAGTAGACACAGGGGAGGGAGATGGGGGAAGGAGACACAGGGGAGGGAGATGGGGGGAAGGAGACACGGGGAGGGAGATGGGGGGAAGGAGACCCAGGGGAGGGAGAGGGACAAAGGGGAGAGAGAGGGGGGAAAGAGACACAGGGGAGGGAGAGAGAGGGAAAGGAGACACAGTGGAGGGAAAAAGAGAGGAAAAGGAGACACAGGGGAGGGAGATGGGGGAAGGAGACACAGGGAAGGAAAAGGGGGGAAAGACACAGGGGAGGAAGAGGGGGGAGAGACACAGGGGAGGGAAAGGGGGAAAAGAGACACAGGGGAGGGAGAGGGGGAAAGGAGACACAGGGGATGTAGATGGGGAAGGAGACACAGTGGAGGGAGAGAGGGGGAATGAGACATAGGGGAGGGAGAGGGGGAGAGACGCAGGGGAGTGAGAGGGGGAGGGGGGAAGTAGACACAGGGGAGGGAGATGAGGGAAGGAGACACAGGGGAGGGAGATGGGGGGAAGGAGACACAGGGGAGGGAGATGGGGGGAAGGAGACCCAGGGGAGGGAGAGGGACAAAGGGACAAAGGGGAGAGAGAGGGGGGAAAGAGACACAGGGGAGGGAGAGAGAGGGAAAGGAGACACAGGGGAGGGAGAGAGAGGGAAAGGAGACACAGGGGAGGGAGATGGGGGAAGGAGACACAGGGAAGGGAAAGGGGGCAAAGACACAGGGGAGGAAGAGGGGGGAGAGACACAGGGGAGGGAGAGGGGGAAAAGAGACACGGGGGAGGGAGAGGGGGAAAGGAGACACAGGGGATGTAGATGGGGAAGGAGACACAGTGGAGGGAGAGAGGGGGAATGAGACACAGGGGAGGGAGAGGGGGAGAGACGCAGGGGAGTGAGAGGGGGAGGGGGGAAGAGACGCAGGGGAGTGAGAGAGGGGGAAAGGAGACACAGGGGAGGGAGATGGGGCAAGGAGACACAGGGGAGGGAGGGGGAAGGAGACACAGGGGAGGGAGAGGAGGGGGAAAGAAGACACAGGGGAGGGAGAGGGGGGGAAAGAAACACAGGAGAGGGGGGAAAGAGACACATGGGAGTGGGAGGGGGTAAAAAGACAGGGGGGGCAGAAAATAAAATATTCTCCTGTCATTTGTGACGGGCAAGTGACTAGTCATTAATAAAATTAATTCTCAGTGATTTGAAGAAGCAATATTAAAATTAAACCTACTGCTGGTATCCACCCACTATGATGAAGTGGTATAAGTGGCTTTATCTAGTAGGTGGTACTAATGTTCTTACAGTAAATTTTCTGTCAATCAGCCTTCCAGATCGACCCACCACACATTTGGTTTTGTCTCTCTGCTAGAATGTTAATTATTGCTAATAAGTGCTGTTTACTCCCTGGAGGTTTATTAGCATTGTTCTCAACCTCAACAAAATTGCTAGACAGAATCTGAGCATGTATATTTAGCACTAGCATAGAGATGAAATCAAAGACTTTGTGGCTTGATCAATGAGTCTGATTGACAGGTAAGAATTACAAAATTCAATATAAGAAAAGGTATGTTTTAACGAATATTCAATGTATAGATGAAGTATATATCAATAGCTATAGTATTAAATTAAACCACATTTTGAATATCTGCCATATCCTTTCCAATGTCACAGATTAACTATATACTAAAATACTTTTATCTGTCTCACACTGAGCCTTCAGCAGAATCCCTTTTTCATAAAAAGCTACTGATCCTGGCTTAGGAGGTCTCTCAGCTTAGAAGGTTTCTTATTCAGCTTCTACAATGTGAATTGATTCATATCCCTTGAAAATGGAATATAGAAGCCATCCAGAAAGCAATTACACTTAGCACTGAAAGTTATTATCTGTCGTATATTGTCCAGGAGGCTGGGTGAAAGTCCATTGTATGACTTTGTATAGCACCTTTTCACTAAACTCAGAAGATCTTTACAGTTATATAGACTTTATTCAGAAGCCGGTCAGGACATCGGACAATAAGGTTTGTATGGTACACAATAATTGGATTATTAAAAAATACTAATCTAATTTAGGTAGGTTCAGATACAACAAAAGAAAATTTGTAAATTTCTAAAACCATACCCAGCTGAGCTTTAAATGGATCCTAAAAGCGTACACACTTCTTGCCAGTATATTAAGGATGCCCTGGGCCTGGTGACATTTTCAGGCCGTGTCCATGCGTGCATATGTAAAAAAGTAAAAATGACTGAACTACTGGTGAACACACCCATACTCAAAATAGGTTCCTGGACCGGACTAGGACAACCCTGTGCTAGAATTATTTATCCATGGAGTTTAATGATAAGACTAGTTGCCAGATATTGGTAATGTGAGAAACAGGGGAGTTTATTGAGTTAACTAATGAAAGAAATAAGGCAATGGGGAGTGATATGTTTCGGGATTAAACAATAGGCACAAGATTTCTGAAGTTTGGGCCTTATGGGATACTAATTATTGAGGCAGTGATGCTTGAAAGGCATCAAATTTATAGTGTCATTAGAAAGAGGTAATGCCAGGGAGTTTCTGCATGCATAGACCATTTCTCTATAATTGTTCTTACATTTAATGATTAAAAAATAGCAATTTAGATTGAGATAGGGTAGTTTCTATGCAAGAACTTTACAAATGCATAATGAGCATAATGATGAGCAGTGCCTAGCTATAAGCTGTAATGCATAGAAATCCTGCACCATTGTGATCAGTTTACCAGTTTGGACTTGTCTTTATAAGGCTTATTATTGTTGTTCTATAATAAAAATGGAATACTGTGTCTTGTGTCCTTCCAGCAACTTCAGAAGACCTGTCTGAGAACTAAGTGGACACAACAGCTGCATATGTATGTCTTTCCTACCCGGACATGTGAAAAGAGTCAGAGGATAATTAAATCCTGTAGTGGATTTGGAGCTTCTGCTGGATCTTTCTAGTCAAGTCATCTGAGAAGAAAAAGTAGATTGAGCACGACCGGATTTTCAGAGGCACAGGAGTGGAATTTGTCTCATATTTGGATGTCAGATATTTAAGATAAAAGCTTGGGACTTACAGTAGTCTTATCATTTGGCTCTAAATATGGTGGCCACCTGAGGCTTCTTGGTCACAACAGGAGAAGCTTTAGTAATCATGTTACAACTAAAACATGTTGCTACCACTCCGATCAAGGACATTTCACTTCTCACTAGATGATTGACCGAGAAAACTCAATTCAAGGGATCTGGAAATGGGATATTACATGTGAACCAATAATGCACTGGGATTCTGTCAAGTTTCAAAGAAGACATATTAGAAGGTGTTTTCCTAAGAAATGCAAAATTGCCTGTTACAGTGAAATAGTCTTGAAATGATACATGATAACTTAAAGACAGACATAAATGTCTCAGATGTCTTGTTTGGACATAGTGTTATGATGTGCTAGGCTTGTGTTTTCTCTCAAAGCAGCAGTCACTCAAAAATAGTACAATTTTATTTAAATATTTGTATTTTATGCCTCTTAATCATATTAGGAGTCATGCCAGCATTGCACAATCATGTAGATCAGTCAAAAGCAAATAGAAAAAGTATAAAAATATTTCAAAATAAATTTGTTTTCACTGTTTTATATTTGGTTTTGCATGCTACATTGATAGCTTTTAAAGCACTCAAACTTTTTATTTACCTTTAATCTTATCAGGAGTCCAGCTTTGCCACACAATATATTGATCATCTGGGAACAAGCGCTCAGGTCCTGAAAGAACCATAAATTGCAAAATGCTTATATTCTCACTTCACTCCAGTAATACATTTAAAAGTTTCCCCCTTTGGGATTGAATGTCTAAAGAGCTGAGCTCCACAAAGCCATTAGGAATTACAGTTTGAGGATCAACAGGATAATATAAACCTCATTAAAACTGTATTTTCAGTTGATTCTCTGATAATATATAGCTGTACTGATAAATTCCATGTCCTATTAAACTAAGCTTTTAAGTTAGAAATGTGCTTCCATCGCCTGCTTTTCCTTTAGACAAGGGCCTGTTAGAAGGGCAGATCTACATGCTGAAAACGCATAGGTGGTTGCGGTATTGATTATATCATCAGTCAATGCCAACATCAATTACTGGAGAGTGGATATGTTGTCTATATGATGTTTGATTAAAGGGATAGCTGCCCTACATCATCAGATCATTGGAAAACAATAGAAAAACATTTACTGATTTTTTTAAATTGATGCATATTTCCCTGAATTATGAGGGTTTTTATATAACACAGTTAGTCCTCCAATAGTCTTACCAAATTCTCTGTGAAGCTTCCTTTCCTCGGCAGGTTCTGAAAAGACCAAAAAGTACCATACAAATGGCAATATACTCCACAACAAAAAAATGATATCCCTTTATTTAGCTTTTTCTAACCCGAAAAGAAAAACATGTACGGTAATTTGTTGTGAAGAAGAAGCTTGGGATTTATGGTTCCTTCAGGACCTGAGAACTTGTCCATGTAAGCTGAATATATTAGTGGTTTAGCCAAACACCAAGGTATGTAAACACTTTAAGTTATGTAAAAGTCAAAACTTCAGCATTTAAAAGAATTAGACAACAGTGAAAAGGTCTTCAAAGGAAAATGCTTTCCAAGCTTCTCCACTTGATTTTGGCCGCTCCCTGTGTATGTAAAGAACACAACTGAAGCATCTTTCTAACTTACTAATATATTTCACGTAAAAAGTTTGCAGACGGCGAGCCTGATGTAGTACGATGTGAAGCATGGACATGTCAGACCTTAGTTAGTCTTTCCCAGAGGATGACCAAATACTGGAGACCCTCTCCAGGCTCACATCGTACTACATGACCCAATGATTACACAATGACTTAGTTACTGTAGTTAGCTCCCACCTAACTAGTTCTAGTGAGACATATACTAACCACATTTTAGACAGAGAACCTTTAAAATAGGGTACATTATTTTTTTCTTTATTAAAAAGAATTTTGCCATAAACTAAAAATCTTATATTTTTTTTCCTCAGAGTATCAAGAAAGTGTAAAACCCTCTCATTTCCTGGTTGTTATTCAAATTATAGGATAGAAGCAACAAGCACCTGCTAGTATTGTCTGAATGGCATGACATTCTAATTAATGGCAAATGATGCTAATTACATAGATAGCTAATTAGTTGGGCCAACAGGATATGGCCTTGCGCTATTATGCTCTCCATGCAGTTCAATACCCTTTCCCACCCAAATCAAGCAAATAACTAACTTGTTTTATGTGCCACTATTACTATAATTATTTATTTATAAAGTGTGAACATATTTTGTAGCATTTAGTATGGGGACTACATAAGACAGACATAACAAAACTGCACATACTGCTACAGAAGGTGTTGAGGGCTCTGTTCTCCTAAGAGCTTACAATCTAAGTGACACCACACCCTTCTCTCTCACGTGTCAAGAATCAGGCTGCTTAAATCAACAGATGCAAGCATTGCTCTCCAGAAATGTGACCACCACTCTCACACTCACAACTCCCACCAATGCATCATGGATGCCTTTTGGATCCAACAGAGGCATCAATTTCATTAAAACTTTTCTGTACTTAATTATCTTCTTAGTCAGACTCACATTTCAAACATTTTTTTTTTTTATTGTACAGAGGTCATTGCTTTATTATCACCTTTTTATGTGGCATCCATCAATTGTTTTGTATAAATATTTTATTGCAACTAACTTTTTTTTATTTTTTTTATTGCAAAGCAGATACAATATAGCAGTGGGTCAAAAAATAAAATGTGATTGTTTATGGATTATTTCCTAGGTTTAGCAAATATAGAAAGATTGACAGGTGGTTTTAACACCACTGCGAATTTGGATACAGATATTTCAACTGTAACCTTGAAGAAAGACTTCAACACAACTAATTGAATCTTTATCAACATACAGTGTTCCCTTCGAAAGCATTAATTGTAGCTATCAATACAGCATATCGATGTTAATATATTAAAGGTCTCATTTATATTTAAAAATATATATTTAGAAAAATGTGAAACCCATTTTGCCCATTATTTAAGAATAATGGAAGCTTCTTATATATAATTATATTTATCAACTAGACTTTATGATGGGCATCATATTTTAGAAACTACAAATAAACAAACATATACAAAATCAATGCCTTTACAGTGTAATTGCATAGAAAAGGTATTAAGTTAAATGTCTTTATTTAGTGTTTGTTACTTTCTAAAACATTTATCCAATATCAAGTGAAGTTTCTCCAAAGAGCATCACTAATGTAGTTTGTAAAGTGTGCGTAACGCGCCAGGGCACTTCACAAACTATGTGCATGTGCAAACAGCTGCGCCAGCTCCGCAAGGACCAGAGGGGTGGAAAGGGACAGAGAGGGGGAAAGAGACAAAGAAAAGTGGGGAAAGAGACACAGGGGAAAGGGGGAAAGAGACAAGGGGGAAAGAGACACAGGGGGAAAGAGACACAGGGGAGGGAGATGGGGGGAGAGACAAAGAGGGGGAAGAGACACAGGGGAGGGAGAGGTGGGGGAAAGAGACACGGGAGGGAAAGGGGGGAAAGAGTCACAGTGGAGGGAGAGGGGGGAAAGAAACACTGGGGAGGGAGAGGGGGAAGAGACACAGAGGAGGGAGAGGGCGGGAAAGAGACAAAGGGGAGGGGGAAGACACATTTAATATTATATATAATTATTTAATAATATACCGTCATTTATGATGGGTAAACGACTAGTATTGTTAGAATGAGTCTAAAAGGGTTCATTATGTCTAGTTCACTATAAATACTGATCTTCAATGGTCCTATAAGGAGGGATGATCTGTGGGTATCTCATATGTATAATGTTCTTCTGAACCTAGAATTTTAAAGATATCAACTGAAGAATGTCATGAAAAACTTAAAGGAGAACTGTAGTTCACTTGTTTATGAAATATTTAACAAACTAACTATGGGCCCTATTTTATTGCCCAATTGGTGAATTTATACACACTTAAAATCTCTCCTAATATTGCCACATATTCTATTAGCTACTCGCAATCCAATTACGAGTCCCCCCCCCCCCCCCCCCAATCACTACGGGCCATCCAAAGACACAAATGTGACCTTAGAATTCCACTGGTTTTAGCACAGCTCGAATATTACGAGCTCTAAATAATTAAAGTTACACAAAATCAATATTCTATTAGAGCTCTAGCTTGCAAATAAAGTCTAACCCGCAACGGAAAAAAGTATCACGTTATTGTCAAAAATATTACAAATACTAAATATGACTCACAAGGGCTTCTTCAAACACTTATTATAGCTGTAATGCCAAATGAACACACAATACTGTACTTTTACAGCATGGGAAGACATTAGAATTAATTTCAGAACAGTCTCAAACCCAAAAATATTATTTTTAAATGTTATTTCTGAGTAATATTGATCCCAGGACTCAAGGTGTTAATACATATCATAAAACCCACATGGACTAAACAGCTGATCTAATGAATTTTATAGCTTGCTAGCTTGTGAGCCAGATGTGCAAATATGACTTATTGGCACTAATTACTTTGTAGCCTCAGATTGCAGATTACGTGTAACTTCCATGTTTTACAGACGTCGTGATGACGATCTCATTTAGTGTTGGCTGTGTCTAAGAAGTAAATTACAGGCTTGCTTAAATATTGTCAGATCACATGATCACGCCCCCTGAAATCAGAATTAAGGGTTTACAAGTTTAGGCATAGGGAGGTGAATTTAGTCAATAGAATACATCTAAACATTTAGAGAATTATACACTTGCAGCCAAATTTATGAGTTTTAGGCATTTGCGATCAGCTAATAGAATAGGGCTCTATATTAGCAGCTGTGTCACAGACATAAAATCATTTTCAGCTGCAAATCAGAATTTTTAAAGACTCTGTTTATGAGTAGAAGAATTGATTCCATGTTTATTACATCAGTTCCTGAGAGCAGGATCATTGGGGTGTGTTTATTCAGCTATCACTATAGAGAAGGTTGGGGAAGAGAGAACAGAGAGAGACCAGAATGCTTTGTTAGATATTTGTATCTGACTGAAACTTACACCATATCCCTTCCCCAGAAGCAGACTCTTCTACCAGCATGTCATGGATGCCTCCAGGGTCTAGCAGAGGCAGTAAAATGCATACAGTTTGTATATATAATTATGCAGAATGAGTTGAGGCATATATTCTTGGAGAGTTGGTTCAGACATAGGTTATGGTCAAGTAAGCATCAGCCTGGCAATAGATATGATAGAGTATCTACATTATTATAGAGGGTGTATAATAAACAAAACAAAGAAACAAAAATGGTGTAAACAAAGAAAAATTAAAGACACGAGAATTCAGTAAAATTATAAAAAAAATGGAAGACCAGATGAAGAACTATGATCAAGGTGGATGTGACATGGTAGTTGATGAAGCCAAGAGATGGGAAGACTAACTGGCAAAGAGTTGTACTAGTCAAGATACAGCATTATAAGTAAGTGAATTAGTGCTTTGGCTGTGCCACATTTTATTTTATAAGTCATATTTTGGAAGATGTTCCTGAGTTGTAGATAGCAAGATTATTGAGTAATTGGATTTTAGGTATGGAGGAAAAACTTGAGTCAATCATAACTCTTAAGAGTGAACTCAGAATCTTGGCATGGTTGCTGAGTTGTGATGAAGATCAAGTATTGGGGTTGTGGCAAAAGGGGACCTTGTATATTATATCTTGGAACTATTTTGAAAACTCAGATAGAGACTTTGTGTATTGTACTAGTACAGAGGAGATTAGATCTGGAGAGTGTGATTTCAATGTCGTCTATGTAGGGATGATACTGAAAAATCAAAGAAACATATTGTCTTGCCCAGTAAGCATATGTTGCTATAAAAGAAAGCTCAAGACCCAACACACAGGAACACGAACATGTGCCAAAGAAGGCAGATGATAATTGCAATGAATGTTGAACATTAGCACTATCCCTAATTCCATTAGACTGGGAGTTTTATACACCAACGCATTGTGTCTGGAACTTGTATCCATCAGGAAGGCCAACAGAAAAAAAAAAAAAACATTGCCAATTGTCTCAAAAGGGGAAAATAAATTATTTCCTGACCCCAGATACTGGCGATCGGACTCCTCCCTGGATCAATACTCGCTAATTATCCAGGATATTCCTGAAGGCCCTTTTTAATGAAAAATATATCCAATCCCTTTTTAAAGTTATCTATCAAATCTGCTATCACCACCTCCTTTCCACAGTTTAACCGCCCTTACTATGAAGAACCCTTTTCTTTCTTTAAGTGGAATTTTTTTTCAATTATTACAGAGGAAGGCAAACAGAAAAAAAAAAAACAAGCGAGACTTAGCCAATCATCTCAAAGGGAAATAAAAAAAAAAAAACACCGGCGACCGGATTTCTCCCTGGATCAATACTATCTCTCTAATTATCCATGATAACCCTGAATTCCCTTTTTAATTAGAAATAAATCTAGTCCCCATTTTAAGTTATCTATCGAATCCGCTGTCACCACCTCCTCAGGTAGAGAATTCCACAGATTAACCACCCTTACTGTGAAGAAACATTTTCTTTCTTTTAGGTGTAATCTTTTTTTACTTCTAACCTCAAGGGATGTCCTCTTGTCAGTTGAAAACCTCTTGGCACAAAAAGCTCCCCCGACAAATCTTTATACTGACCCTGGATGTATTTATATAAGGTAATCATATCCCCTCGTAGATGCCTTTTTTCTAGGGAAAATATGTTTAATTTGGTTAGTCTTTCTTCTTAACTTAGCCCCATCCATTCCCTTTATTAGTTTTGTTGCCCTCCTCTGTACCTTTTCCAGCTCTAAAATGTCCTTTTTATGAAGTGGTGCCCAAAATTGTACTCCATATTCCAAATGAAGGCGTACCAGTTGGACATTTTAATGTTAAAAGGACACCACTGTGCTCTACAAAATATTGGATGCATTCCCACGTTAGATTTTAACTTAAAGTATTTTTAGTGATGTAATGATTACATAAAATAATTTGTCTTCATTAATGTTAAAATTAATGTTATCAAATCGGTAAGTGAAGCATCTATAGCCAGAACTCCCAGGATCCTTTGCATCTTGACAATTTTCTCCGTTCTACATTGTGCTTCCCTCTTTGGAACTACCCAATAATGACGATGCATGTCAGATACTGTTGGCAATGTTAAGTGTACACATATTTTGTAAGTTCTAAGTGGTAAACTTCCATTGTGTTTACAATTAATATACATATATATTAAATAAATAATAGGTATGGACCCTATCCAGATGGATGAGCTCTACTGGTGTTTAGTGGTCAACTTCCAATGACATCATCATGACATCTCTAGTGCCTTCAGTAGTTGAAGCTACTTGATTACATCTTGAAGGGGCAACGGATTTATCTTAAAACAAATGTTAGATATTTTAGTATGAAATAACTGGTAGAAATGGGTCCTATTTGTTAATAAGAATGCAACCATAATGAGATACACAGAATAAAAAGGGAAAACTACTGTGTATATATGTATTTAGATCAGTCAAAAGGATGCGGAGCAGAAAGTTGACTGAAAAACCACCAGGATTTATAAAGTATGGAAAGGAAAAAAACATTTGAGTACATTGTGTATGTCAAGAAGTCCAAGAGATCGGTTTTCCCACATAATTTATCAGTGTTTCCACTGCCAATAAATATTCTGGGTTATGACATGCAAATGAGGTTCAAAATGTATCACCTTTTTGCCTCTAGTTCACGTAATCTGGTGAAAAATGTTTAGCCTTTTTTTGCATATTTTCTATTATTAATACATCATTATAAATGGATGACATCTCTGTAAGAATAAGGAGCATATACTAAGGTCTTACACTTGGAAGACGTCTTTCACCAGTAGCTGTGGGTGCAGCCATTTTGCTAATAATGGGATTGGAGATTTATCTGTGACATAGGCCCATGCATGCTCACTCTTGTGTAATAAAACTAGTCAACACAATGACATTAAACACCTGCAACTTCTGCATTGTAAAAAGAAACAGAAAGTCTAAATCATAAGTAGTGTTATCTCTATTTTTTAATAATGTTTTTATACAAGAAATTGTTCTGTTAAATGAAATATTGATTAAACAGACACCTTTCTGTTTCTTATTTCAGTGGTCCTTTAAATGAATAGACTACTTTAAAAATATATAATTTTTTAAACTTGCTAACTCCATTGCAAGATTAAGCTTAGGTTTTACGCTCTCTCATATTTTAAATTGCTCTTTAATATCAACTATAATAATTCTGGTAAATGTGTAATGCCCCATGGGAGTGTACACACTTAGCACTACTTCCTAAGTCCGTACAGAGCTGTGCACATGCAACAGCCGCAAGCCGAAGGAAGACAGAGGGGAGGAGGGAGAAAGCGACACAGGGAAGGAGGGGAGGAGGGAGAAAGCGACACAGGGAAGGAGGGGAGGAGGGAGAAAGCGACACAGGGAAGGAGGGAGAAAGCGACACAGGAAAGGAGGGGAGGAGGAAGAAAGACACAGGGGAGAGGAGAGGAAGGAAGAGACACAGGGGAGAGGAGAGGAAGGAAGAGACACAGGGGAGAGGAGAGGAAGGAAGAGACACAGGGGAGAGGAGAGGAAGGAAGAGACACAGGGGAGAGGAGAGGAAGGAAGAGACACAGGAGGGGAGAGGAAGGAAGAGACACAGGAGGGGAGAGGAAGGAAGAGACACAGGGGAGGAAAGTGGGGAGAGAAAAAAAAATATAAGAATGACGGGCAATTTACTAGTTGTTATATATTAATGGACCACTAAAGTGTCATATTTATAGAATGCCATTTGGAAAAACTTGACAATAACAGACAAAACAAACACTATATACAGCCTTTAACCCCTAACAATTCCATTCAATGATGCTTTAGAGCAGGGGTGACCAAGTTTGGTCCTGCTGGGTTGGACACAGGCCTGGATTTGAGGATATCCCTGCTGTACCCAGGTGAGACTATGGATTCATCAGTCAACCTGTACACAGAAAGAAAGTCCTCAAATCTAGGCCAGTGCGTGGCCCAGCAGGACCGAACTTGGACCCTTTTGATTTAGAGGGTTTGTATGGTACCCTGCCCCCTTTCACACAAGATGCATCTGCCATATTTAAAGGCCCAATAGAACTACTAAATTTGCTAACTGGCAAAATGTTTTATAAGGAGAAAAAAATAAATACAAAAAACACAAATTATATTTTCTAACTTTTATTTGGATTTTTTTTTTCTCACCTGATTAGGTCTCTTTCTCATGAAGATGTGTGCTTGTGTGCTTGTAAGTTAAAGATATTTCCATTAAATCTAAATGAAAGCACTGGCAACTGTAGATGCCAACTTCCCATTGTGCAGACACAAACTTCCTCTGCATTCAAAGTCTCCTTGCATCTCAATATGCTGAGAAAAAGAGATAACAAAATGCAGCAGAATTGCATATAAAAGTTAATAAATTAGAGGCCGAATTATTTTTTAATTTTTCCATTTTTAAAACTTTGAAGAACCACACTTGAAAATTGAAGATTGCCAACAAAGTAGCGTATTTTAAGCATTTAATTACAGTGATGCTTTATTATGTGTTTCTATATACATTTATGTGGATGTTATTTTGTTATTCCCAAAAAAAAAAAAATTTTAGAAAATACACATTCTTGAAATTCAATATTTTATTACAAGAATTTCAATAAGTTATGATACTCAGTGATGTGTATAGGTCTTGAATTCATACAAGAAAACCATTTATTGGTCCTTTACAGATTTGGGGACAGGTTCTCGGTCTTCCTAAACTTCATCTGATTAGATTCATGTCCTTAATGATATCTTCATAGTTTATTTAGCAGACAAAAAAACTGAACTATGAATGAGCTACTTAGACTTCTGTCTCTTAATATCAGAGACACGGCTCTAATGTTCTAATGAGGTTTACACAGTTTTAGAAGATTTAATTATTGGCACAAGAAAAAGAACACACACACGCCAATGTGGATCAACACACTAGACAATTGTGGTCACAGCAGCACAACCCTGAGATACTTTACGTCACATACATAATCATGTCTGTTTGTGTGATTCGGTTGTTGTGAATATGCAGCAGATCATTTTCATTCTTTTGTTAAGAAACAAATATCACTTTTAAAATATAAAAAAAGTTAACATTTTGTAAAGCTTGTTTTTACCGTTCACCAATATTCCAAAACACACACATACATGCTTGAAGAATCACACAAGTTAGTAATTTACTTTAAATAATAAGAATGCTCAATACAGCAACATTATTTAAAGTAGCCAATTAAATTACTAAAATCCTTTAACACAGAATTTGAATCCAGCAAATAAGTTATTTATACATGTTCCAGAGGTGTGATCTTCAAGTGTTCCTGAAAGTCTCTGGATGCAGCACTCAGTTCCTGACGGTAATTATAAATAGACTGGTAATCTTTGCTACTTTTCAGCAATTCATTGTTTTTCCGTGCTTCATAATGGAACTGTGAGCTTTTCATCTCGTACCTAAAACATTATAAAAAAGTATTGCAATGAGTGCATTTTATAAATAAGTATTATTTCAAGCTCAACATCCATTGAAACTCACACACACTAATTATATATATGTGTGTTGCGATGAGCGCCGAAGGTGATCATTGCAAAGCAGGAAAGTTGAAGTATACAGGGGAGGTGCTCATTGCGAGCCACGCAATGAGGGCCAAAGGCGCTCAGAGGGGCAAAAGCCTCACATTGTGTGGCAAACAGCATTGCCAGCCTTACAGTTTTATTCCTGTATAATTTCCTCTCTCTTGCTTTATATATATATATATATATATATATTATAGTAAATAAATAAATAAATAGTACAGGTGGTAAAAGTTCTGAAATGATTTATCTTTGTCTCATTTTTTTACAGCACATAAACCTGACATTTTAACAGGGGTGTGTAGACTTTTTATATCCAGTGTGTGTATATATGTATATATATATATATATATATATATATATATATATATATATATATATATATATATATATATATATATATATATATATATATATATTTGGTATCTCTGCTATGCCCCTTCAAAGCTAGAGTAAAGTGTTATTTTTCATAGTTGCAAACGCACCATTTAGGCTTTGGTCCTCTGGTTCTTTCCAATTCTTGCTGTCTTTTTAGCTCTAATAGTAGCTCCTCTTCTACTCGAAGACGCTCAAGTCTTAACCGTGCCAGCTCTTGCTGATAGGGAGAAGCTTCTAACACAGATATTCCAACTTCTCGTTCTGTCAGTGTCTGCAAGAATCTAAAAGGAAGGGAACAGCGCTTGTGTCAAAACTCTGCACGGAATGGTACATTTTATATTTGTTCCCACAGCATGGTATAGATTTGCACAAGGAGGGACAGGCAGAGAGGGAGAGAGAGGGAGAGTTAGAGAGAAAGAGAAATAAAAGCAATAATCGACCACCCATTGTTTAGTGCTATCAGGTTCCCATTGAGCTAAACTTTTCAGAGAGATATGATCTATGAACCAGCGATAAGATAATATTGTACTATATATAGTAATTCAAGCATGGTGGTAACATGCATAGGGCACTATATGTAGAATTTATTATAGGGCCACTGTAGTGCCATTTTCCTATCTTCTTTTGAATAACTAAAATTGATAAGGGGCAAAATATTTTCTAGAAAGTAAAAACTAAATACAATTTATAAATATTTTACTTGTATATGAAACGATTGTTTTTTACAGATTTCCATTTCCTTTACTGAGTGCTTCTTTCAGCTCCTGTTTCAAGAGTGTGTCCATTAGTCCTAATGAAAGCACTGGCAGTTTTAACTGCCACAATGTTACTGCCCCGGGGCTTACTCTACATTAACGTCTCCTTCCATCTATGGAAGCAGATCCTCAGAAATCAAAATGGTAGACATCATATAAAAAAAAGCCTGTATTTGTTTTTTTTACTTTCTAAAGAAAATATTATTTGTCCATTATCAAGTTACTCAAAACAATATGTTTTACATATAATACTACATATAGTACAACAGTGGTCCTTTAAGCCAGGATTTAGATAGAAACGGCAGACTACATGGGCGAACTGGTTCTGGATTAATATTAAAAACCCTGTCTCTATGTATATAATATAGATTTTCTAAAATAGGTGAGTAACACTAAATAAAATAAAGGAAAAGTTTGTGTCAACACGCATGTTAAAGTATAGAGGGTATGAAAGACAGTTAAGCTAATGTATTTTCATATAAAGTGTTCTGATGTATAAAGCTCACGTTTTAGCGGTCACCCACAGTCCAAGCCAACCTCCTCACATTTCCTCCAGATATTTACAAATCGGTTGTGTAGGAACTTAAGATTCAGATTTGGTCTAAAAGGACACTGAAACGATCATACTATAGGGTTTAATTTGCTTATTTCATTACTATTCATTAGTTAGCAGTAAAATCAATATTTGAAGAAAATAAATTCAGTGTAGCTTTTAAAGCTTACATTTGAGCTTTAGGATATCAAGCACTAAGAGAACTGAATTCTTAAACACGAACATTCAAAAGTAAAGTCCAAAAGCTACACTGAAATGGTTACCTTACTTATTGATTTTATCGATAATATGTTGTTAAACAAGCAAATGAAACCCTATGAAAAATGTTCACATAAAACAGTTTTTCTCTACTGTTTGGGGCTGGTTTGGACTGCGACAGACGGATTTCAACAATTACATTGTGAGTTTTAACCCCATAGAGCACCGTAAAGCAGCATATAACTAGAATTTTCCCTTTAAGCTAATTTAAAGCAACAAAGCAGGCCTGTTATGCATTTCTACCTTTCACTGATTTCCTCAGCACTTGGTGCAGATATAGCAGTAGATGGTATACTGTAAGGACTCCAGGAGTAACTAAGACTGCTCTTTGCCTTCCGTGGAGGTGTAAATGACCTTGTAACCAAGGACCCTGGTCTATAAAACCGTGAGCGTGATTGTCTGTTTATAGACGATGTCTTGCCATTGGATCTTGGTCTTGGTGGTGGTTGACCACAAGCATTGGCCTTTGCAGAACTTGGTCTCCAGACAGGCTTTGGTGACTGAGAACGAGATCTTAGCCATCGAGCTTTCTTGGAGGCAGGTGAGAAGGAATGTGAGCGTTCGAGGGACTGTGATCTTCCACGTACTGATGAATACTTCATTCTATCTGGGGACTGAGAATGGACAGGAATCTTGGGAGGAAGTAAAGACTTGACTCCAACCACATGAGGTGCTCCAAGCTTGACTGGAAAGGATTCACAGTAAGCAACGTCTAATGGAGTCATAGCTGAAGATGTAGAATCCATTGCTACTATTTCACTTCCCAGAATTCCTGCTGGACGATTATTCAAAGACCTGGAGAAACTGGGGAATCCCAAGCTCTGCAATGCAGAAACATTTTCTAATGGTTTCATCAGGTGTTGTGGCCTTAGAAACCACCCAGAGTCTGATGCTGTCTGCAATGATTTGTCACTATATCTATGGTAAGATGTGCCATTCATGTGCATGGGCCACTGAGGAATACTGGAATCTGTCTGGTTATCAAACCTGTCCTTTTTCTCATAGTCCAAATTCAGAGTTGAAGCCAAGCTGTCCACTTGAACTTTGAGTTTCCTCAGATTGTCTTCTAGGTCATCAATGCTGGGGTTCTCCTTGGTGAATCCTGACAATGTGCTATCTAGGATTGATTCACAAATTAATTAGAGCACACAAATAATAATGTAATTGAACACAATAAAGGGGCAATGGAGTTCCACATTTACAATACACCCCTTTGAAGACCTTGATTTGCTAATGGCAAAATATGTATTGCTATTATATCGAATTATGTTTCAATGGGAACTACCATTGTCTCTATTTTATTTGTTTATATAAATAGCAGGAGATCTTGTATGCAGAAAAAAAAAAAAAAAAAAAGATTCAGATGTTCTACTGAAAAGTGGATGCCATATTGCCAGTACTTTCAACAGTACGAATAAGTCTACAGCACACATATTCATGATCCAAGTAGTGAGTGGTGAGCCCAAGTGCAGGGCATGATTGGACAAAATAGTCCATTCATTTATTTTTTAATCTTCCTAAAAATATTTTGTCCATTATCAATTTTATGTCTTAAAAAAGAGCATATATTTATTAAGAAGCTACAGAGTCCATTTAATTGTAAACATCATGCTTGCAAGATAATCCTGTATCAGTTTTCATATACCACTCGCCATTTAGTGGTCATGGAAAAACAAAAAAAACAAAAAATAAGAGTGCAATATTGTTTAGTCTTTATTATAAAGACGACTAGATATGCTTAAAAAATGTGTAGGAAGCTGACACTCATATAAAGACACCGATTGGTAATCTACTAGAATGGGATATTGTCAGGGAACAAATGGCAAATATTAAAACATGAAAATGTCCCATTTAAGGCTCACTGGAACACCTGAAAAATGGGAGTATAAGTAATTCTAAAAATGTATAAGTAGAATATTCCCATAAGATAAAATATCCAAAAGACTTTAAAGGCAGAACCGCATTATTACAAATGATAACAATGAAATAACAAAAAGGTTACCAAACTCTGCTACGCAATACTTATTATAGCTCGCTCTCCAATTATGCATTTCATGTATTTTACTTCCTCAGGGCCTGGGTCTGTTAGAGGAGATGGTTGCCTCATTTATTTACTAATCATGTAACCCATATTATAATAAAAAGTTGAAAATAAAAGTAGAACACAAAATGTTTCTGTTTTGTGTTTTATTATTAAACTATATGTGTTTTTCAAGTTAAAGGTACTTAGTTTGAAAAAAGAAAACACACTGTGGCACATTATCAAAGACCCTCTTTCTGATTCAACAAAGAAATGTATAGTATATGTTGCTTTTATTTAAAGCTATTCGTTTACCCGTCCCCTCAGTCTCTTTCCCCCCTCTCCCCCCCGTGACCGTTTCCCCTCCTCTCCCTCCCCTGTAACTCTTTCCCCCCTGTAACTCTTTCCCCCCTGTAACTCTTTCCCCCCTGTAACTCTTTCCCCCCTGTAACTCTTTCCCCCCTGTAACTCTTTCCCCCTCCTCTCCCCCCTCCTCTCCCCCGCCGTGACTCTTTCCCCCCTCCTCTCTCTCCCCCCTGTAACTCTTTCCCCCCTCCTCTCCCTGCCCTGTAACTCTGTCCCCCCTCCTCTCCCCCCCGTGACTTTCCCCCCTCCTCTCCCCCCCCCCTGTGACTTTCCCCCCTCCTCTCCCCCCCCTGTGACTTTCCCCCCTCCTCTCTCCCCCCTGTGACTCTTTCCCCCCTCCTCTCCCCCCCCGTGACTCTTTCCCCCCTCCTCTCCCCCCCCGTGACTCTTTCCCCCCTCCTCTCCCCCCCCGTGACTCTTTCCCCCCTCCTCTCCCCCCCCCGTGACTCTTTCCCCCCTCCTCTCCCCCCCGTGACTCTTTCCCCCCTCCTCTCCCCCCCCCGTGACTCTTTCCCCCCTCCTCTCCCCCCCCCGTGACTCTTTCCCCCCTCCTCTCCCCCCCCGTGACTCTTTCCCCCCTCCTCTCCCCCCCCCCGTGACTCTTTCCCCCCCTCCTCTCCCTCCCCTGTGACTCTTTCCCCCCTCCTCCCCCCCCTGTGACTCTTTCCCCCCTCCTCCCCCCCCCCCTGTGTCTTCCCCCCCCCCCCTCCCCCCCCTGTGACTCTTTCCCCCCTCCTCCCCCCCCCCTGTGTCTCCCCCCCCCCCCCCCCTCAGTCCTCCCCTGTGTTCCTTTGCCCCTCTGTCTCTTTTAAAAATTGTGTGCTACTTTCTGTGGTCTGATCCAATGAAAATTAATGGATAATCCCAATAAAGAAGGACCTACAAATCCATCAGTTTCTTAGGGTGAAGGAGAATTGAATAAAAACTGCTTAATTGGAAGAAATTATGTTGCTGCTCTTGTGTAAACATATGAAAGGTGGCGTTAATCTAGTTAAACCTTATTTCATTCTTAGGAGTCAGTGCTCACCATTTTGTTCTTTCGGCAGAGCTGATCCTCCATTGCTGGCATGTAATCTGCGGTTACTGGAAGCCCCATTGAAGCTTAGGTTGTGGCTGCTGGTGGTTTTCTGAGTATTGCTCAGGAATTCATATGGCTTTTCTCTAGAATAAAAAAGTATAAAAAGATTTTATTTGTGAACATTTCAGAAACTCGGTTGACAATTTTTCATGCAGACCCCAAGTAGGAATTAAGCTAATGGCTGTATAGGATCTGCACATGCTCAAATTCTTCAGTCCAGTTGGCATTAGATTGAAATGAATGCATTAAAACACCAAGGAATAATTACCAATTAGTGATCATTATACTGATAACAGCACAGTCTTGGTGGGTGGATCAGAACATCGGATTGATAGGCAGAAATTACATGTGGCAATGTAAGTTTACTGTAAGAAAACAGTCAATAACATTTAATTGATTAAGCCCGTCATTTAAAATAATACCATATTTGGAATTCATGTGATCATTTGAGACTGTTTGCTGCATGTATCACAATGAGAATCCTATTATCCAGTTTTGTAAAGCGGTGGTGGGCAACTTGGTCCTAAGAGGACCGCAAACAGAACAACGTGTATTCAGGTTCTTTTTTGCTGCATTTATGCTGGTGTGCAACTAGAGAGATGTTGAAATCCGGAACTGTTGGCGACTCTTGGAGGACCAAGCTGTCCTAAACTTTGTGGATTAAAGGTGCAAAAGGGAGAAGGGTAGGAGGTCAATATGGCACGACCTAGAGGCAATACAAAAGTAAGAATTCATAACTTTATATACGGTAAATAAGTTAATATGGCTTGTAATATGCTAGGTACAAAATATAAATGTCCATTACTACTATTAACAACTCTTCAGCCCTCTATTTTAATTGGACGAGTCTTTTTCTTTGAGTCCCTACGGAGAGTGTTACTGCTCTGCACATCAACCAGTGGGGGTGTCTACAAATTACAAAAGGACCACTACGCAATGAAAAAAACAAATATATGTTTAAAAATGTTCAATCTGACTAAGATAAATAATAAGATAGTCATATAACTAGTTTTAAATAAGAAAAAATAAATGTTGTTGATGCCTCTGCAGGGATCCATGATACACTTGTGGAAGCTGTGTGTGTGTGTGTGTGAGGGGCGTTTACATTTGTGTTAACCCGAATCTTCGAGCCAACAACAGCACAAGGCAGATATTTAGAGCAGTACTACCTGAGCTGCTTCCTTGTGCTGGGAACAAAAGACTACAAATCCCATGACTCTTTGCTGAGGACTGAATCCCCATACATTGCTACAATGTTGTAGTGGCCTGTGATTGGCCATAATGAATTATGCATTTTATGCTAATTTAGCTTGAATTTTCAGGAGCCTTCCTTCTCAAAAATCAACTGCCAGAAAACAGAAGACATCATAGAACTTTAGAATATGTTTATTACGGTTTACTTTGGGGTCTTTCATGCAAAAGACAAATGTAATCCTAATTTTCCTCTAGAATATGCATTTCTAATGAAACTTCCATTTCTAACCCATAAAACTTCCATACTTTGACTTTTAAGCATTTTGTTCTAGTAACTACCACACTTAGCAAATTGAGGAAACGCTAACAATTATTGTGCGAGTCTGTATTCTATTATCTGTCCCTTAAAATATTGGGATGTATGCACTTATGTGGGTTCCCTGGTGGTCCAGTGGTTAGGAGGTGGTGCTTTCCCTGCTGTGACCTGGGTTTGATTCCAGTCAGGGAACCAAGAGGTCACACCACACTGAAGACATGCCGGGTTGGGCCTGGTCAGTACTTGGATGGGAGTCCACCTTGGAATACCAGGAGCTGTATGCTGTAGCCCACTGGAGAAGGAACTGGCAACCCACTCCAGTATCTCTGTCATGAAAACCAAGTGGATCAGCATGACCATGGACATAAAGATGTACCTGATGTGTTACAGTCCATGAGGTCAGGGACAGTCAAACATGACTGAACGACGCAAAAAAAAAAAAAACACTTGTGTACCACTGCACATACTTTAATGCACTCCTACCCCACTCAGCACAGATCTTGTTTACCAATTAACTACGTGGTTAGCAATAAAATGCAGTTTTCCCTAGCACCCAAGAGGTTAAATCTGCAGTCCCTGAGAGTGTGATTACTAATGCTCCCATCCATTACTGTCAGATAGGGGGGGTTTCTACAGAAAGTACAATTACTTGCTCTAGAATTGAGGCTTCGTGAGCTTTGCTGGAGAGGTTTCCATGACAGCCAGTTATCGTACAATGAAATCCTCATTTCACAGCAAAACACCACATTATATTAAGAGCAGGAGGAAAATGGCAGGCCAGGTATACAGACACAACACATGCAATTATTTGGGGGTTTGAGCTTTCAACTGAACTTTCAGGGTAGGAAACGAAACTTTCAAGTTTGTCAGGCTGAGTAATTACCGTAACAATTATTTTTCTGCGGTATTCCTCTGCATTTTTAGTAAAAATGCCCCAGAATCTAATAAAAATGTTACTCAGTCCTACTTACCTCCTCACTACATATAACAACGGTTGCTAGCAAATGCATTATATCCTATTTTGGCTAGTTATTACTGTTCTGGGGCCAGTGAATGTAATCTGGAGCAGAGGCTTTCAACCGATTTGACCCTGGGAGCGGCTGGTTACCTTCCAGTACTCATGGGGACCACCTTTTAGAACTGATCAGTGTAATAGTACAGGTTGTTTTGTCATTCAGTCGTGTCCAACTCTCCGTGACCTCATGGACCGTAACACACCAGGCACATCTTTATGTCCATGGTCATGCTGATCCACTCCAGTATCTCTGCCATGAAAACCAAGTGGGTTACCAGTTCCTTCTCCAGTGGGCCACAGCATACAGCTCCTGGTATTCCTAGGTGGTCTCCCATCCAAGTACTCACCAGTCCCAACCCTGCATGGCTTCAGGGTGGTTTGACCTCTTGATTCCCTCACTGGAATTGAACCCAAGTTACAGTGGTGAAAGCAGTGAATCCTAACCACTGGACCACCAGGGAACCAGATATTACAAGTACCATGGCACATTTTGCTCTAGTTTTGCAATGATCTGAATAGAATACATTTTAATTGAAGGTAAGCTCCTCAACAATCGAAGATGAATTAATATACCTTAAAAGGAACACTGTTACCCCAACTGGAAACTAATTTCATTTTTAAGAGCCTTAAAAAAATGGCTATACATTGCACTACCAGTTTTTCTCTACAGTAAATAATTTCTGCAATATTTAGAATTCATATTGCAGCTCAGTATGTGCGGCTCAGAGTGCTTGCCAACGGTGGGAGAGGGGTCTAACTGCCAGATAACACTACAGGTATTTATTTGGCCACTACAGAGACACACAAGCTGACTGTAACCCTAATTAGCACATCAAAGTAGCTAATTAATATGTGTGAGCTGCTCATTTGCAAATAAATGCAGCAACAACATTGTAAAATTAATCAGCCATGGGATATACAAACACATGGATAACACAACATATAGCCAGTTTTTCATGCTCTTTAAGAATAACCTAAAAACAAAACAGAGGTGACAGAGTCCATTTCATGTTATTCTCCTCTTCTCTCTATATATAATGGTTTCTATGAAATGCAGTATTTACGAATCTAAGGGCAAGTACTGGTGAGTATCTTTTTCACTTATTGCCTGTAGTTAATACATTTTGTTGATTTTACTTTTGAGATAAGATGGAGATCTCTGGGAAACTCATTAATTCTAAGATTAACAGTAAGTGTGCACCATGGAAGCTGTAAGAAGGAGACAGCAAAGGTTGTGACTATGGGAGAAATTACAACTGTACTAGATAAGGATATTTGCGATTGACTGCTATTAAAAAATATAAAAAATAGTGTTAGATAAGTGACCTTGATTTATGCTATTTGTAGACAGGCAAAAGTCATAGTAGAGCATGCTGGGAAGTAGAGCATGCCCAAATGGTTGTATCATAATATTCTCAGATGCTTACATGAGTTAGAGCGTGTGTGACTTTAAATTATTTTGCTCTCCCTGTTAATCAAACCCACTATGATTATTAATGTATAATCTGATATAAACAGATAACCTGTAGGAATAATCTAGAACAGTGGTTCCAAAACTTTTTCGGTTCAAGGTGCACTTAATGTTTTAAGATATTTCCAAGGCTCCTCAAGTCAAACTATATATATATATATATATATATATATATATATATATATATATATATATATATATATAGTGCAACCAGTTATAAACCGCAAATTACAAATGTTCTCTCACACTCCCCCCCTTCTCTCTCTCACGCCCCCTCCTTTCTCTCCCTTCTCTCTCACACTCACGGGAGGTATAGGGGGCCTGGAGGCAGGCATGGTCAGCAGTTTGCGCTCCCCAAAAAGTGCCGCCGGGGAGGATTGCCCCCTCCCCAGCTACACCACTGGGGCTAACCTCCGTAATAATGCAGCAGAGCATTTGCAGCACCCCTGTAGGCCAGTCACTGCAGCCCAGGGTGCCACGGTGTACAGTTTGGGAACCGCTGATCCAGAAAATACATTTCTGCTCACAGACACCAATATTTAAAGTGACACAAGGAGGATTACAGCGTTATTTCGAATAAGAGGTTATAACATTGGATGCAGTATATTCAGTGCCGTAGCCGACATACTGACCATGCCTAGTATTTTTGTGAAGGTGATTGCACTGGAGGCAATGGACCAGATTGATAAATTACTCAGTTACCTGTAATTATCTAATGCCATTTAGATATTGTTTAATTAACAACTGTACAGACATTCTTATATGTGTACTAGGAACTTGCCTGTCAAAAATTACGGGATTAAAAAGGCTGGCAATGCTGTTTGTCACACGATGTGAGGCTTTTGGTCCTCTGAGCACCTTCGGCACGGATTGCGAGACCTGCACTGAGCTTCCCCATGTACTTCCCCATGTACTTAATGTTTCCTGCTTTGAACTGATCACATTCGGCGTTCATTGCGAGCCCCACGCTGAGCGCCTTTGGCACTCAATGCAAGCCTTTCCTCCCGCCTACTGTATAGGCCGCTCATTGCGGGGTTCGTTAGCCTGCAAGTTTAGTGCTTGGGAATGCCATGTGTCTCTTTCCATCATCTCCCGCCTGTCCGTTCCCTGTGTCCTTCTCTGCGTGTCTGCTGTTTGCGTGGTACGCGGGGACTGCCGTTGGTTTTATTTTCAAAGTCCCGCATGCCTGGCGTTGTTGGTGTGTTAGTGTCTTCAGTGTCAGGTATTTTGTAAGTTTTGGGAGCCTGGCGTTTTTGCGTTTTTCGTCTGCCATTTTTTTTCCTTGCTTAGGTGATTTTCCAGTAACGAAAAACGCCAAATATGGGTGTAATTCGCTTGCAACCTCACTCCCAGGCTTCTTTCGTCTCCCCCTGCGCTGTGTGTGAGTGTGTTTTAATTTTTTGTATATTTTTTTCTTTTGGTGAGTTCTAAGAGTTACGCAGTTGAACAGTGGTGCGCCGCTAACTGCAATGGCGTCGCAGGCTGCAAGGAGCGCCCTTTGGCGCGCATTGCAGCGTAAGTGCTGTGCGGCTGCTTCGCAAGGCTCGCATTTGGAAAGGCGGCGAGGCTTGCGATTGCGCCTTCGCTTCATGGGGGACGCAACTGCGTTACCAACATCGCAAGATTCACAACTATATATGTGATAGGTAAAAACGTACATTCCTACCATAATAGGACCTTTGCAGTGTCTCTTTTAAATGTTACAGAACCAGTGACAGTAGAATGGTATATAGCAAACTGGATATTACATCTGCTAATATATCGCATTAGAAAATAAAAAGATGATGATGTCACATAGAGACTTCCTTCCTGTATTCATAGAAACCAAACATTTAGTACTGAGGGAAAATCTAGATAGATAGGAGTGATACAGGTGGTTACATAGATGTTCAGATGGTGATAGGATAGATAGACATTAGATAGCGACAAGTAGATGTTCAGATTGATATACATTGCATATATGAACAGCCATACCCCCATAACACGTCCCCCCTCTTCCTTTCGGTCTCTGCCCGTCCCCCAGTACCTGAGCGCCGCTTTCCTCCCGTGCAGGACAAACCCTCCATCCGCTCTCTGAGCCATGTTGGCTTCTCTCTGCCAGTGTCCTAGTAACCAAGGGAGGGGGCAAACATGGCGTTGCTAGGCGGAAGCATTATGCCTGCCCACAGTCCGTCCCCTCAGTACAGCCTTCCTAGAGCGCACGGCGGTTTTATTTATGTCCTTGCTCGGCACCCATAGCACAGCAATGTATCCTCTCACTGTGTGGGTTCTACTGCCGGCTAGACCAATGACATGTTAGCATGCGTGTGACGTCACAAGACAGGCTTGTTGTACGGAAAGTGACCTTGCAGTTACGGGTGTGCGCATGCGCAGTGCTAGCTGGGAACCCACGTGTGTTCGTGATAGGTGAACATCAGCTAAGTCAGTGCTCGGCACACAGACACCAGCTTAGACATGTCCTGGTTATTCGGGCTCAACAAGGGGCAGCAGGACCCGGCGGGTGTGCCAGCCTTTCCCGTGCCACCAACACCTCCCGGGGGAGATGGGGACGGAGGGGACAAGAACAAACCCAAGGACAAATGGAGCAACTTTGACCCCACCGGCCTGGAGAGGGCGGCCAAGGCAGCCAGGGAGCTCGACCAGTCACGTAAGGGAATGGGGTGATAGGGATCCATTTATACATGGCAGGGATCCTTTATATATTGTAAGGCTCTTTAAATTACAGAGATCCTGTATATAGTATAAGGCTCTTTAAATGGCACGGGTCCATTCAATGATAAAGATCCATTGTGTATCACTGGGTTTTTTAAATCATAGGGACCCATTCATTGACAGGGATCCTCTATACATCACTGGGCTCTTTGAATGATAGGGATCCATTCAATGATAGGGATCCATTGTGTATCACAAGGCTCTTTGAATGATAGGGATCCATTCAATGACAGGGATACTCTATACATCACTGGGCTCTTTAAATGATAGGGATCCATTCAATGACAGGGATACTCTATACATTACTGAGCTCTTTAAATGACAGGGATCCATTCAATGACCCTTTAAGAGCTGGAACCCTTTCAATGACAGCACCCCTTTAAATGAATGAGCGCCAAGGCTGTCATTTGCTGTCCCTTTTTATACGTCCTGGCTTAGTAAATATGACCCATCTTGCATTGACTATTTACATTATTGCAATAGGAAACTGGTCTAATGACATCTAAAAGGGGATTGCAGCATTCAGTGTGACTGACCCCAGTGTCCTTGGGGTGAGACTTTAATGTTTGTCCTTGTATATTTTGACACTTATGAATTGTCTGAAAGAAGCTGCCAGTGTTCACATGGCTACACAACATACTTTTAAAGAAGAATGAAATTATGCAAAGTTCACAAATCATTAACTTAAAACATTTTTGAATGCATAGGAAGGAGCTTGCCCCATCATAACCATGCTGGGCACCTGACTTTTAGATCAGAAACCACTTAAAGCTAATGGAAGTGGGGGTAGATATAGGCACGTCTCTTCTTTCTATTTTAGACCATTCTGTTATGACACAAGCCTTCCTTACCTTTGTGATTGCTTGGTGTAAATCACGCAGTGCCAATTAAACAACATAATTAATAGTGTTTCTTTCTCACATAGATCACTTTAGCAAAGGGTTGACAAATGTATTTTAGAAGCCAAGTTATAGGATGAAATTATATATATATATATATATATATATATATATATATATATATAATCTAAACAGTTAGGAGCCACAGTACAATGTAATGCACTTTGTGGGGTTTGTCAGACTTTGACTATGAATCCAGTAAAAGACTGATCCTTTGAATGTTTCTGCCCGTTTTACCCAAACACCCCACTGTGCAGATATTTCTGTCTTGTTATCCATTCCAGTAAAGTCCTTGGTTATGTATAAGGCACATTCCCTGATGTCCTGACACTTGCCCCACATTGCATCATTCAGCCTCATTGCTAATCTTTTGCATGATCCTGTGGGTTATGTGTCAGATTACTCTGGGTATTACTTACCATTTTTGTTTGTAGTATTGAACATTTTTAAATGTTTTCCTATTTCTTCTAAATTGGTAAACCTTGTTCCTATATGACCTATTCTAGTGAAAGGTGACAGATAAGATAATGATCAAATTCTCTGATTACACACACATTGGCTTTAACTTTTGTGAAATAGCCTTGTGTATCTTATATATAGACGTCACTCCTGTTGTGAGTTTAGTAGCCCACCTCTGGACCTGATGCATAATGACACCCTATTTAGTTCTAATTTATTTATTTTTGTGTTCATTGATGCAATCATGAGCTACTCCAAGATTCAGTCAGTTGAGATATTTGGGCTCTTCTTAAAACTTAGACTTATGATTTTATGTTCATATAACTTCATAAAATAAAAAATGTAGAAAATGAAAGCAGATGAGCTTTTTATCCCACTGGTTATTCCAATTTCCCTATATGCTATAGACCATTTTATATAGTTTGACCCTTGACTTGTTTTTAATTTCAAGATCCTCCACTAAGATTTTTTTTTAGTTACTATACCGTGTTGATCTTTCATATGATAGATACTGGTCAACTGTATTACATCATAAAGTGAATAAATAGTACATTTGTGTTTATTTATGAACGTCTAATACAGGGTAAAAAAGTTCCTGTGCCCACAAATGCTTCATTCTTTAATCCAATACCATTTCAAACATGACTCATTTTTAAGCATATGGCTGCTGTATTACACAGCTTTGAGCAAAGCCCAGGATGGATTAAGTACAAGCCAGGAGACCTACCCACGGACAGCTGTTTTGAGCTTACTGCTTCTCATCAGCGTGGGGTTGGTTCCTAGCTTGTGTAGTAGATTTTGTGAAGGGATAATTTACCACAGCAATCGTTTAATATATGATGGGCAAAAGAGCAATAGAAGCCCTTCACCGTACAGTATATAAATAGTACATCTGTGTTCACATTTAAATGTCTAAAACAAGTTAGAAAAAAAAAAAACTGCTTCGGGCTCAGAATTCCGAGAAAAACAGTTATTACACTGCATTTAAAATACTAATATATTGGCTAAAATGTATTTATTCTTCTGCTGCCTGTAGGCGCCGTCCATCAGATAGGAACTCGGCATACTTATCTTTTGCCCTCACCCCCTAATTGTCACACCAAATTCTTGTCTCTTTTCATGGGTAGATTTGAGCATATATATATTTTTTTCCAGACATATACTATTTCTAAAAACAGTGAAACTTAATTTTATTTTTATTTTTTTATTTTTTTGCTTTATTAGGCCATGCCAAAGAAGCTCTTAACCTTGCGAAGATGCAGGAGGAGACCCTTCATATGGAACATCAAGGCAAGATTAAGGTAACCAATAGTACCACAAGTGACCCCATTCATAGGACGGGGTTTCTTTCTTTCTTTGTTGTGCTATAAAGCAAGCCATTCTTTTTCAGCCTTTTTACTCTGTCATATATATATCTAGGAAATCTACAAGATCACACCAAGCGTAATGACTTTATAGTGACTTTGTAGTTCATAACGATTGGCGTCCATTTTACGGACCTTTGTGCTCCACAGACCTTACAGACCACACTTCATAGAAAATCCATGTTTGAGGATGCTGTGGTCACACAAAATGTGTCATTGATGGACGTGTTTGCGAAGAAATATTGTGATTCATTAATAGCTTAATTAGCAAATTACCTCTTCACTAGTCTGAACAGCAGAGGTTCCAAATGTGCTATAACTTAAAACTGAAGTAATATCAAGTATTTTATTGAGCAGTATAAAAAAAAAAATTCACTGCTTACACTGACATTGAGATATCATTATTATCTTACAATCAGCCTTTCTGATCCACCCACTAAGCAAAGACCATGTATTGAGATGAGGATTGCCCCTGGGACTCTGAATCATTTGTTTACAGTGTAGGACTGTATGCATTTGAAGGCTGAGCATGCCTGGATCTCAAGGAGTAACTAGGCTAATACTAATTACACCCTGGGTCTGAGCACGCTCCGTTTATCCATTGCATATGGCTTTACACTGAAAATAATACATTCAAAGCTCTCCAGGCTTTAATTAGCAATAATATGTATTTATTAGAAAAGATCAGAAAGACTTATCAACAGTAAACAATGGAATCTTAAATGTAAGCTTGCTGTAAGAAAATGCATTTTTTTTATAATCACACTTGATTAAAAACAAAAAACCTATCACCTATAGTTTGTAATGATACCATATTTGGATCCTCTGCAGTGGGACTTGGTTCAGAGTGACGTCAGTCTCCTTGTTCTAAATTCCCATAGTGACAAGTGGGGTATTGCACGACCCATACCTATTACTAATATCTCTCATTGAATCCTAATGTTAGCTCACATTAAAAAAGGTATTTATCGTCTGAGTGAATTAAATGACATTGGTCTTTTAATCCTCTTTCTTGGATTTAGTTATCTCTCCAGCACTTTGCACCCTAATGAATGTGTGGGATCATTGGTAGGGGAACAGCTTATAAGACAACAATGGAGATGGCCAGGATTGCGCTAAATTGTAAATTAGTGTAATATAGTAGAGGGATACTATAGTCACAATATTTATAATATGCATTTATGAAATGGATGTTTTATGGCTGTTACAGCCTGCATAGTCCATAAAGTTGGTCAAGATACCCTTTTGATTTTTAAAGGACAATTTGGCAATGTTGATTTTACTATATTGTTAGGTAACAGAAGGGACAAGGTATAATGACCTTATCAAAGTCAACATTTGCTTTTTATGACAGATGCGGACGTCGGATGTCTTTTTGTATGTTCGTTACTTGCTCTGTAGAGAAATACAAAGTTTTTAGTTCAAATCTTACTAGCTCTTTTTTTATATATGTGTGTTTCCATACATGAGTCATAGATTCCATTCTCCTCTTTACTTTTGTATCCTTAAACCCCCTCCCCTGCCAAGAAACTGCAAAGTAAAGTAAGTCTATCCTTTATCAGCAGTTTTGGTGAATTTCATGTCTCTTAAGAGAAAAAAAGCCATGTGTATTAAGTAGCCTTAACTTTTCCTGTTAGTTTGTCTCGTCTCTTGGTCTCAGCTCAGTTTGAGTACATTAGTTTATTCGGCGCTCTCTTTAGGTGCTGCTACTAGAGTTGTTTTCTGGACTTTGATTTGTCCTTTCCAAAAGCCTGTTTCTCTTTTTCGTCTCAAGCAATTAGTTGCAGTCTTACTGATGTGTTTGCAATCATTGCCCTCTTGGATAATTATTTCCCATAAGCTTTAGCTGCTGTATATATGGTCTCATATTTTCTACTAAAACATTCTGGTATTGAGAGGCTTAAAGAATATGAAAATTGCCTCTATGTGATATTCATTTTTTTTCTAAAGTATATAAATCCTTGGAAATTGTTCAGTCATTTCCGACTCTCCTACACCTTATGGACCGTTACACACCAGGCACATATTTATGGTCATGCTGATACACTTGATATTCATGGCAGAGATACTGGAGTGGGTTGCCAGTTCCTTCTCCAGTGGGCCACAGCATACAGCTCCTGGTATTCCTAGGTGGTTTCCCATCAAAGTACTGACCAGGCCCAATCCTACTCGGCTTCGGGTGGTGTGACCTCTTGGTTCCCTGACTTGGAATCGAAGCCAGGTCGTTGTGGTGAAAGCACCAAATCCTAAGTACTGGACCAACAGGGAACCCATACTTTTATGTACTTTTTTTTTTTTTTTTCTGCATAAAATCAATTGTACTTGCTTGGGTTTTTCCTCTACAGCTCATGAAGACACATACTCTGAAGTGCAGTTTTTCAAATTAGCCAATCAGTGACCATCTCTCAGCAGCATATTGCTGTGAGGTGGTCACTGATTGTCGTACTTTCTGTGCAGTGTCTCATACTACAAAAAAAGACACTTAATGTTTCTCAGGGTGCCTCTTCTAGGATCTAATATCTATAAAAAAATACAGTATAGTGGAATTACAATAATGAAGCAGCACATAAGTTCAAATCACAAAATGTATTAAAATAAATAACGACAATTTAAAATACTAAAAATATTTGAAGTCCCACACAAATTACTAAATACACAATGAAATTCATATAAGTCTTCTCATAATATAAGTGTAAATACACATTACAATAAAAAAATATAAATTGGCACATACAATACAAACACTAGAAGACCCATAAGTAGGTCAATATAATGTGCAAATGTATCTGTGATGAAGTACCCTAAAGTGATATGGTGGTAGCGGAGCCTACCACTTACTCCTGAGCATTTCTACCCCCTCATACTAACTAGAGTCTGTGTCTTCATGAGCTGGGCTCTGTTTACGGGAGTGTGTGTTTGTAGTTATCAGTTGAAGAAGGGGTAGGGAGCAGGGAACATGCAGGCGTCCAAAGTCTTTGTTTGATAACTAGATGTAGTTGCATTTGACACCACCTTTCCCCATATCTGGCCCAGAAGCAACCATAACTCTCCAGAAATATAACATCCCTCTCACATACACACAACTTTAACTAGTGTGTCATGAATCCCTCCAGGGTCCTGCAGAGGCATCAAATTTGATTAAAAATACCTTTTATGACTTATTTCTAGCTGTATTTATGCTCTTAGTCAGACTAAAGGTTTTTATTAGTCTAATATTTTATTTTTTTCCGCAGTGGTTCTTTAGTATGTAAATCTATACAATTTTAAAAGGGCATTGAAGGATTTTCTTTTCTTTGCATCTGAATGAGAGCATTTGGTAATGTTGAACAGTGTGTTTCTTTTTATGAAATTGAAGCATCAAAAATAGCTTGTTTTCCCAACATCTTTAAACTGGAACTACTCCCATCATTTTATAATGTTTGCTGCCTATTCTCTGCACAGCTTTGATGGCAAGGTATAACAAAAATGAGCTCCATGCTCTGCAACAGTTTGCAAAAGACAGGAGGAGAAACCAGCTAAGTTTTCTCACAAAATGACAATATATTTGATATGTATTATGAAAGCTGGGCTATTAGAGTGGCCTATTACATTCATGTGAGTAATTAATATTTTCTTTTGTAATCAATTTACTGAATTGCCTGTTTCTTCATCTGTTAGGAATATGAAGCCGCCGTAGAACAGCTAAAAAATGAGCAGATTCGAGTGCAGGCCGAGGAGAGGAGGAAAACCCTGAACGAAGAAACCAAGCAACATCAAGCTGTGAGTTTTAAGGGTTTAACTCCGTGGTAGTCAACCTGGTCCCTACTGGCCACTAGTGGGCAATTCAAGCTTTAATGGTGGGTGGCGGAGTAATTGCTAGGTGGCGTCGCTGACGAATGACATCACATGTCGGACACTAGCAACACCCTGCTTGGCTGGTTGGAGAGCTGGTGATAGCGCCTTGGGACAGCAGTCCGGACCGGATCACTATCTAGTAAATACAGGGTGATACATAGATAGGGTCATATGATATATCTAACGAGGAATGAGAGAGGGGAAATTGTATCACTGCGGCACCGGTGGGCGTTAAATACATTTTACCATCAAACGTGAGCGGTAGGTATTAAAAGGTTGGCAACCCCTGGTTTAGCTGATGTTTTCGGTTCTACAATATAATCAGCACATATGTATCTACACCGTGAAGCAGTTACTTGACATATATGACTGTCCTGTTTTGTGAACATAACCATTTAAGACCAACATGCTGTTGAGTTCAAGGTGAACAAAAAAACTAAACCATTACATACATTGCTTTTTCCAAATTGGATGCCAATATCAGGAGATGCCTATGTCATCACTGTTTTGATATATCAATGTAGCACATTGCCCAAGTGCTACCTTCATATGAAATAATAATATATATGCACTCTCCACATTCACTGTCAGTGGAAATTCTGTGGAAATGTCTTGCAGAATATGCTCAACGCAATAAATGAGAAATGGTTAAATAAAAAATAAAAAAAAAGAGGCATACCAAAGTCTATAAGCTGTGATAATAAACTAGGTTAATATCTATTTTGTATAGAGACAATTAGGTTCAATGTTTAGTTGTAACATCAAAGAAAGCCAAACAATGTAGAATTCTAAATCCTTGTAATCTCAACACACAGGATATGGAAAATTTGTAGTTTGATATTTTTAAAATATACCGTATTTTTCTGTTCATTTTATACGTTTTTATTGTGCGACACATATATTTAAGGGCACTTTCTGTCATGATTCTCACTGATTTCCATTCCAGCTCAATATCCTTGTGATCACATCACTTTACTCAGTCGCGCTGTGCAATTGCATTTTTCCAGTTTCCACAGGGATCACAAAGATATTGAGCTGGAATGGAAATCAGTGCAAATCATGACAGAAGGTGCCCTTAAATATATGTGTAGCACAATAAAAACTTATAAAAATACACATTTTTATGCAAACTTGCAGTGTAATGCAATCTAATTGGAACCAAATGCATTTCCAAATGTGTGTCTTTTCTCCTGCCTTAAATCTAGTGGCCAGATGCAGCATTACAGTACCAGACCAGGGTATGCAATTGCAACATTCCGTGTATAAGACGGTCCCCCTATTTTAGACTTTAAAAATTGATAAAAAATAATGTCTTATACACAGAAAAATATGCTATAATAAGCAGATGAAGAGATTCTTTTTTTTTTTGTATGTTCTGTATTCCAAATAAAACTTTAAATAAAGCACTTTAATATAAATGCTAAGAATCTTCTGGCTTATTGATCAGTTCTTGCCTTGGACTTACTCCTCTCTTACAGTTATTTATTTATGTTTGTCTATAGTAGTCTCATTTTTAATTCTGGAACATACTGCTAATGTAAATTCGCATTTTTTTTTTTAATCCTAAACTTTTTTTTTTTTCTCTCTTCTTCTGTAGAGAGCTCAATACCAGGATAAACTTGCAAGGCAGCGCTATGAGGAGCAGCTACGACAACAAGTAAGCATAGCTGCAAACTAAAGGAACTTTCCCTCCAACACCCTTCCCATCTCTTAGACAAAAATGCATTTTAACAGCAAGTAGATTAAAGTATTTTCAAGCTTATAAATAATAAAAAAAAGTGTGCATGTGACCAAAAGTTACAAGCTCCTTGCAAATGTCGATGCTGTAGCAAAATATGACAATTTTTCCCCCTTTTGGTCTCTCCAGACATATTAACACCAAAATGAAAAAGCTGAAATTCTGTTATTGCAGTGAAGAGCGTATATAAGCATTTAGATGGAGGTTGTATTTTATAGACTGTTCAGAACCTGAGAGTTTCCAGTATTTTATCCCAATAAGCTCAGTGTACAGACAGGTGCGATTGAACTACAGAGAACACTTTGTTTTAAATGGTACACTTCTAGCATTTAAAGGTCTCAAATAAAAAATTGTGACTGAGAATTCTGTACCCGAACAACTTGTTGTTTAGCAATTCACTGGTGATTTAACTTTCATTTTACATATAAGTGATCTAATTTTTTAAATATAGTAGTACAGTATATAAATAGTACATCTGTTCACATTTGAATGTCTAACACAAGTTTAAAAACCTGCTTCCAGCTCAGAATTCCAAGAAACAGTTATTACACTGCATTCTGGGAAGCTGAGCAGGGACATGCAAATGTGCCCACAAATGCCTCGCTCTTCAATCCTTAGCCATGTAATACAGCATGCATAAGCTTAAAGGAAGCTATGTTTGATAATGAGATTATTTATTTATTTATTTATATATATATATATATATATATATATATATACACACACACTAGCGACTTGCCCTTCAAAAAATTACGGCAATAAAATTGTAAGGCAGGTAATGCTGTTTGCCACAGACAGTAAGTGTTTTGGTGGTCTAAGATCCTTCGGCGCTCATTGCGAGCCTCTGGGTTGGTGTATTTTTTGTTATCATAGGGCTTTTACGCTTATTGTAAGGTCTGCGCTGATCTCCTTTTGGAGCTTATTGCAATCCTCTCCCCTGTTGTACTTTGTGTCCTATGAGCACCGAAGCAGTGAAGGTCTTTGTGGTTTTTTTGCGATATTGTGGTATTTTTTTTTGTTTTTTTTTTTAATGGTAATTTTATTCATGAAATCATAAATTTAATACTACTTTACCTATTTGTAATTAAAATATGCAGCAAGGAATGTGCTGAAGAGCTAACAATCTGTTTTAATGTTCCTGCAGCATCCAATGTAGATTTGCTGTGTTGTGGAGCTGAGGTGTAAGTGTCAGCAATGTGTGCAGTGTGTAGTGTAAATAGGCTGCGTGCGCGAGGGGAAACCGTTAGTGCAGCTGTGTACTTCTGCATTCTCTAATGTTAGTGTTGTAAAATGGCAGCGAATGTGTATGTGGTACGCGGGTGTGGATGATTTAGCGTCCTTGCTAATGGTGTATGTTGTACCTCGTACATGTTTTTGTAGAAGTCGGATGTGCTTGGTGGTGTTTTGTGGCTTTAGGGTCGTGTAGCCTCATTTTCTTTTTTTTTTTTTTTTTTTTTTTTTTGGTGGCCATTTTTTTCTCGATTTTTCGAGTGTCTAAACTGTTTAAATTGGACTGAATATATATATGTGTGTATGTGTGTGTGTATATATATATATATATATATATATATATATATATATGTGTGTGTGTGTATTTATATATGTGTATTTATATATAATTATATCGATTAGACAATACAATTGGCGAAGCGCATCAAATGAAAACCATTTCTACTACTTTGAATTCATGGGTACTGCTCTGCACCATCATATAAAATACCCTGTAAATGCCTAAGAGAAAATGTGTGTATTTTATACATCTTAAATGTGAAAAAGAAATGTTCTGAATAAACCTACATGTCTCAAGCAGGGCTGATGGTCCGTTTCCCCACACAACTTTGCTATAAGCAGTGTTTCTGTTGCTGCTAAGGATTCTTAGTGGTGATGTGGAAATTATTTTAAAAAGTACCACCTTTTGTCATTGTCCCACTGAACATGGGATCCTTTTAGGCGTATGCACAGCCTTCAGAACATAGCCTTGGCTAAGGGTGGAGGGCCATAAACCCACACACAGACAGCGTTTTCACCCTGCTATGGGGCTTATCATTGTGTGATTGGTTCTGATGAATGTAAAATGAGACTCAAGAATACTCGGACAAGTGACTAAGTATGCCGTAGTGAGTAGAAAGATGATTGGGGGGAACCTCCCATTATATATACTGTATTATACTCGCCAGTCTCTTTTCGCAGCTGCCAAAACCTACCACATACTGGTGAGGCCAATCAAAGGGTAAAACTGCTGTCTGTGAATGGGTTCTGGCACTGTAGCCCCATCCAAACCTATGTACTGAAGGCTTCTCTGACAGTAGGGCACATTGGCCTAAATGGATCTTGAGTTAAGTGGGATAAAGGGAAAAGGTGGTGCATTTTTCATGTAGCTACCCAGAACCCTTGGCTGCAGTGACTTCAATGCTTAATAAAATATCTGTTAGAAAATTGGTCTTTTGGCCAGCTTGAGGCATCAACATTTGCAAGGAGCTTGCATTACTATATATACAGTAGATATATTTTTCTATTAACTCATGATAATATGCTTAGCTTCTGATCTTAAAGGTCTCAATAGAATAATATCAGTGTCTGGAGAGGCTTGTGATGAGAAATACAATGATATTAAAAGGAACCTGTGAAAAAATGGAATGGGACTGATATTAGTAAAATGAGGAAAATTGAGTGTCATTTGAATCGGGGCTGGCTTGTTCACATTTTGATTTCTTCTTGAAGCAAATGCAAAATGAAGACAATCTCCGAAAACAAGAGGAATCTGTCCAGAAACAAGAAGCCATGCGTCGAGGTAAAGTGTGCACATGGGACAGTAGGACACTTTGTACTTCAGTATAACGTACCTTCCAAAAATACAAAAAAACATTCAGTTAAAATAATCTAGCACACCGAGAGCTACATATCCCTTTAAATTAATGTGTGTAGATGTATACTTTTTGATTTGGTGTATTTTGAGTAACACATTAAGCTCTGTGGAACATCCTGTCCGGGCGCACTGTAATTAATACAATCAGCTTTATTTTATTACTCCATTTGTACACACAAAATATAGTAATAAAGTCAAGTACTTTGCTGTATCTAAGACTTCCACTCATGTCCACTTGTGGCATTTACAGGACATGGCTACTAAATCCAACTGCTTCTCTCTGTGTTCCTTTTACTGTAAGTGTCTAACTTTAGATCACTTGAAACGTTTAACTTATCTTTTAAATGAATATCCAAAAAATGTAAGGCGATAGTACAGTTAAAGTTAATGCCAAAAATCTATTTCTAAGTATTGTAATTTTTTTAATGAAATATGAGTGACCAATAGTGTAGAAAACGTACGTGTATTTTTACAGAAAAGTGGCTGTGTAAGACTTTAACATAAAACCTTTTTAGAAAAAATGTTCAGTTTAGCAAACACTGAATCGGTGGGTTATTTTGCTTTTATACATCATAACCTTTAAAGTTAACCTTTAAAGTGCAAAGAGGAGCTGATATTGTGTTTAGTAAGACTATTTCCTTGTGGCAAGCTCATCTCGTCTTATAGCACAAAGGCTTGGTTAGAATGGCAAGAATAGGCTACAAAGGGGCAATGCTAAAATGGTTAGTGGATTATGGAGTGTAACATACTTTGAGCTTATTTGCAGGTTTCCACCCAATTTCCCAGTATGCAATGCAAACACTATTTCTTAGGGTTTTAAACTGATTTTCTGACTTATTTTAGACATATAAATGTACACACAAATATTGCATGTATTCTCTATATTTCTTACAAGCTATTGCCATGATGCAAATAAATGAATAGAAATTGTCCTCTTTGCATCTAATGAGGATGTTTTAATGTGGTTTCTATTCCCCTCTTTCCAGCCACGGTGGAACACGAAATGGAACTGCGAAATAAGAATGAGATGATGCGCATTGAGGCCGAGGCTCGGGCCCGCGCCAAGGTGGAGCGTGAGAATGCGGATATCATCAGGGAACAGATTAGACTAAAAGCAGCAGAGCATCGACAGACTGTCTTGGAATCCATCAAGTACGTAAAGACAATCTGCCCTAGTCACAAAATCTTTACTGTTTAATTGTATTTTTGAAGGATTTCCATCAGCCATGAAACTAGTTGTTATTTTTAAATAGCCTTTCGTTGTATTAGACCTATACATAATTTTTTAGCTATGCAGCTTGCTCATTATGCTAATTTATGGCACTTGGTGAAGATGAGGATTTAAAGATATACGCAGAAGTTCCCTGTTTTAACCCATGTGTTTATTTGTATATGTAAACCTCATTTTATTAACAAGTGTTTAAAAAAATGCTGTTTTTACTTGCTGAAACATTTCAAATAGTCCCTCTGACCCCCTATCGCTCATGCATACAATGTTTCTATATTACTATATGTACTAGCCAATCACAGACTGTGTCTCAGCAGCATGTTAGTAACATAAGTAATGCACCTGCCTATACACCATTCAATATGATAGAAAAGGGATGGTGAACAGCTTAAAACCAGCAGTTGTGTTCCTTAGCACATTTACACTATATACATAAAATAGCATACATGGGCCTCCATACCAAGGCTTCCTTAATAAGTCCCGTAAGGCTGACCAGAAGCTGTGGGGGTTCTGAAAAGCTAATTTCTGGAGCTATTCTATGGTTCCCCAAAAAAAGTCCTTGTAAAACTTATAGCCAGGGGGGTTTACCCACAGCTCTGTAGCTCTATGTGCTCGCAGCCTGTCTAAAGTATACCCATAGGAGACTGAAGCTCCGCAGTCTCCATAGCAACGCTAAGGAATGGTACCCACTAAGTAACATGAACGCACTATCCTTAACATCCTCCTATAGGTAGATAACATAAACCCCTTCCCAACATTAGCCATACAAGAGTTCTTTCAAGAGCCATATCCTGCAAACCTATCCCATACAACACTTATTACATCAGCCAGTACACCACATAAATACAAATACGTTCTCTGCTGATGAATTCACATACAGAATTTTATAAATTTGCCAAATTTCAATACCTAACAATAGTGGTGTATTGAGGTGAATCAATACACCAAAGTACAATCGCCCTTTGATAAATCTGGGCCACCGCCTGTCATTGGCTTGTACATATAGTACTATAGAGGCTAGCTGACCTTTGCCGGGACTATTTGGAAGCTTTCAGTAAGGAAAAAGCAAGCACTTGCTAAAAAACTATGTTAACGTATGCAAATAAACCGGAATCTCCATGTCCCTTTTGAACTACACGCAAACCCAGGGTTAAAAGGACTTATCAATACAGTTCAGCACTTTTTGATGCCACAAAACATGATTTAGGTTTAACACGGAACGGGGGGAAGGCAGTTTAGTTTTAGTAACAGTAATATGAGACTACAGTGTCCTTTTTTGCTCAGTGTGTCTTGTCTGTATCCTGACATTTTGTGTGTTCACCTGTAGGACAGCAGGGACTGTTTTTGGAGAAGGTTTCCGTGCCTTTATCTCAGACTGGGACAAAGTGACAGCAACTGTGAGTATGAGCTAAGCCTATATATGAATTATTTTGTGTTCCATATGATATGGATATAAAATCTTGAATAATTTATGAAATACGTTATGAAAGGTAGATTCAGGTATCCTCAGCTGCGTATACATTATCAAAAGAAAAAGTAATGTAAATGTCTTAAGGATGCCAGGAGTCCTTTGAGTTAATAAGTGGATAGTGTTTACACTGCTGCTAAGGATTCTGGGTAAGAACATGCAAATGAGGCTGCCCTATGGGCCCTGCCCTCAGGCAGATTTAAGCACATAGCCCTGTATTAGGATACAGTGTCAGAACCCACTCACATTATCATTTACCCTTTAATGGGCTCATTGTGTGGTGTTGCTTCTGTCACTTGTGGAATGAAGTTGTAGAGAATACTTGAGGTACATATTGACCCACATTTGGGTGCCACCCAGAATCCTTAGTGAATAGTGAACAAATAAGGGGAAAATGGCTTTTCTGGCTAGCTCGGTACTTGTATCTTTCCTTGGTAAAATATGAAAGCATGGTATGTAGTTTTACTTTTCCCCACTAGGTGGTGGTGCAGAGACTAGAATTGGTGCATGCGGATATCTGCAGGTAACAGCTCTGCAGCTTAATAATAGGATAAACATGGCGGTGTCTGTGTTACCAGGCTGATTTCCATCCATGGTTTAATGCCAGATATGGAATCTCTTAAACAAGGAGGATGTGTAAATTATATGTATGTCAAGCCATGAAAGTTACACAACAAAGAGCCATGGTATTGCAGAAATAAGAGCTCCACACATAAATACATAGAATTACCACTGAGTTATTTGTTAAATGAATTGATTGGAAGTGTTAGATAATTTAGCTTTAAAGTTGGGTATTGTGTACAAAACCTCCCTCTCCTCAAGTCTACATATCTAGGGCCATTGAGTAAAAAAAGTAAGGAAGATAAACATGCCCAGATGGTATACATATGTATAATGGCACATAACTTAACAATTCAATACTCGGTACTGCTGCTTATCAGTAAAGGGTAATCATGACACACTTCCTGTTTTGAATTCTTGCCTATCACAGCATGGAAAAATCCTCTGTTCCTGGGTTTTCTACAATTTAGATCTATCTTTCCCAAATGTATTTATTTTATTTAAACCGCATATTGTAACCATCCTAAAATGTTCCATTTTATATGAAATCTAGTGATACAGCCCATCATTGATCGTGATTGTGTCCATGAAAATAAAACACAAATAAATAAAATCTGACTTTTACATTTTACTTCAGCTATTATTTAATGGACCACTGTAGTTTGGGTTAAAACCTCATATAATGTAAATAGGTAGCAAGATAACCATGTTAGCAGCTGTTTAATGCATGAGCATACAAATAGTTTTCAGGGAATTGTTAGTGTTGCCTTAGGGGTTGTGTCTTCCACACTGCAGTCAAAAGTGAAAGAGGGGGGACTTGTTGACTCCGTGTTTGATTTGGTTAAGCTTTTAGCACGTGAGATCTTTCCCTGCACTTGCTCAATGGAAGTCACAAATAAACTTGCAAACCCTGCTAGACCTGCTCTGTACTCCCCTCCTCATACTGTAAAAAAAAAAAAAAAAGTATTACTGCCATGGCAGCTTCCATGTACAGTGCCTTGCAAAAGTATTCACCCCCCTTGGCATTTTTCATATTTTGTTGCCTCACAACCTGGAATTTACATGGATTGTTTGAGGATTTGCATCATTTAATTTACAGAACATGCCCACAAATTTGAAAATGTGTTTGTTTTTTTTTATATTGGGAAGCAAGTAACAAATAGGACAAAATAACAGAAAAAGGCAATGTGCATAACTATTCACCCCCCCTAAAGTCAATACTTAGTGCCACCTTTTGTGGCAATCACAGCTCCAAGTCTTTTGGATAAGTCACTATGAGCTTGCCACATCTTACCACTAGGATTTTTGCCCATTCCTCCTTGCAAAACTGCTCCAGCTTCTTCAGGTTGGATAGTTTGCGCTTGTGAACAGCAATCTTTAAGTCTGACCACAGATTTTCTATTGGATTGAGGTCTGGGCTTTGACTAGGCCATTCCAACACATTTACATGTTTCCCCTTAAACCACTCAGGTGTTTCTTTAGCAGTGTGTTTGGGGTCATTGTCCTGCTGGAAGGTGAACCTCCGTCCTAGCCTCAAATCACGCAGAGTGGTACAGGTTTTGCTCAAGAATATCCCTGTATTTCGCACCATCCATCTTTCCCTCAACTCTGACCAGTTTCCCAGTCCCTGCTGCTGAAAAACATCCCCACAGCATGATGCTGCCACCACCATGTTTCACTGGTGTTCTTTGGGGGATGTGTTGGGTTTGCACCAGACATAGCGCTTTCTTTGATGACCTAAAAGTTAAATTTTAGTCTCATCAGACCAGAGCACCTTCCTCCATACATTTTGGGAGTCTCCCACATGCCTTTTCGCAAACTCAGAACGTGCCATTTTTGTTTTTTGCTGAAAGTAATGTCTTTCTTCTGGCCACTCTGCCATAAAGCCCAACTCTATGGAGCGTACGGCTTATTGTCGTCCTATGTACAGATACTCCAGTCTCTGCTGTGGAACTCTCCAGCTCCTCCAGCGTTACCTTAGGTCTTTGTGCTGCCTCTCTGATTAATGCCCTCCTTGCCCGGTCCGTGAGTTTTGGTGAGCGGCCGTCTCTTGGCAGGTTTTCTGTTGGGCCATGTTCTTTCCATTTGGTTATGATAGATTTGATGGTGCTCCTGGGGATCATCAAAGATTTGGATATTTTTTTATAACCTAACCCTGACTTGTACTTCTCAACAACATTGTCCCCTACTTGTTTGGAGAGTTCCTTGGTTTTCATGGCAGTGTTTGGTTAGTGGTGCCTCTTGCTTAGGTGTTGCAGCATCTGGGGCCTTTCAGAAAAGGTGTGTCTATGTAATGACAGATCATGTGACACTCAGATTGCACACAGGTGGACATCATTTCACTGTACATACGCACATGCCAATTTTCTGTTTTCTATTTCTAAAAGATTGTTTTATGTATATATTTTTCTCATTTCACTTCACCAACTTAGACTATTGTGTTCTGATCCATCACATAAAATTCAGATTAACAAAACATTGAACTTAAGGCTGTAATGTAACAAAATAGGTAAAAAGTCAATCACTGTTACTAATACTATTTGTTGCATACTTCAAACATGCGGTGATCTCCTTAATCTGTAGTGGTCCTTTCATGTAACATATTACTACTTATTGTGTATAACTGACGTGCAGAATTTGCTTCCCTAAGAGGAGAAATGTGCAATCACACCGAGATCCTCACATGAAGTTTGTTCTTGACCTTGAAATGTTTCCTATTCCCTGCCGCACGAGCTGTTAATGAAGACCCTTCCAAACCATGGCTAATGTAAAGTTAGCGTTGACGAGCACATAATCGTTCATTTGCTAATGAATGCACAGATGTCAGATGCTGAATAAAAGCTCTCCTACTTCTCACATGAGCTTTAAAAAAAAATGACTTGAAGATGCAGAATACACTCCTGCTAGAGAACGCAGGGAGCAGGCTTTTTACTTCAACAATCGGCCATAATTAGCAATCATAATATTCCAAGCTCACAGGTGTCTTCTGTTCTTTAAGATGGAATATTCTGTAAGAACATGCACTCTTTATTCTAGTTTGAGATATGCAGTGCACCATTGTCTTATCTGTTTTAGTATCCTTTTTATGTATAAAGCACCAACCTATTCCATAGTGCTAAGTACAGGGGATACAGTGAGTACATAAAATAGAATAAAAAGTACACTCTGGTACAGAAGGCATAGAGGACCCTGCTATCATAAGAGTTTGCAGTTTAAGTATTTTATGTAATCGATAATCCCAAACTGTGGTATCTGGAATACCAGTGGTCTATGAGCTCCATGTAGGTGGTCCATTGCAAAACTGAGATAAGAAAAAAATGAATGCATAGAATGCAGTCACAGGTTGTATTCCAATATATTACAGGGATTTATAATTCAATTTCCACCATAATACCCTAACAGTCTGAACTAGAGGTTTTAACAGAGATTTGATTATTAATAATATTTATATTCAATTATTTAATAATTAATATTCTATATTAAAATCTACTGTCAAATTTCAGGCTCTGCTACTGCTGGTGGTTTTGTCTTGCGGGTAGCTGCTTAAATCTACCAATACAGTCTCCATTGGCCAGACACTGGTGGAAGCCTATCGATGATAGTCTATCCTCTTATAAAATCTGATTGTTCTTGAAACACTTCTAACCTGTCTGTCAACCCACCCCCTTGCTATCTTCTTAATAACCCAGGGTGGAGACAAATATTCAGCTAGAGGCAGATGCTCTGATCTTTGAAAAAAATGTAATTTTGATTATTGCTATAATAAATTATAAAATAGGAACTTTATTATTGATCAATGCATAATTAAAACTAGCTCCTAGTACAAGGGTCCTTTTTGAGAAGCAGGTAGAAAAATGTAATGGTCTGTGAAGACTTTCGACGCTAAGTGGTCAGCAGAGACCGTCAACTTTTTAAATGGAGTATGGAAGAAAAATTAATAACCTGTTATCCAAGATATTGTGCAAAGAAACCATGGTGTGGTATATGGTTTCTTACCTTATTTTAAAGTGGTAAAACAAGTTATGGCCAATTTCTTTTTAAGTATATGAATGCTCTGTATGTATCTATAAAGCCGACATGTTGGCCTATCCCCTCTCATCCTATAAGTTAGAGCAGTTATCGGCAAACTATTTCAGTGGAAAGGGTCTCCCTTGAGTCCTTTAAGAGGCTTTGCAGTGCTTTACTATTGTTTGCCCAAAGCAAAATGGTAAAATCTCTGTAGAAAAGGAATATGTAATAGAGATATAAAGTGGAGAGTATTTATACATACAACTTGGTATTATTTACTAGTTTTAGCGAGTTAAAATGTACTTATTTTGTTTAAGATGGACATGCTCTCCCACTGTCTGTTGCCCACCACTGCTTCTGAGTGTTTCAGTTCTTAAAGTAGGTAGGCAACAAGCTGTGAATCTCCATATTGAATCTTCTGATTCACACAGCATGACCAGACACTTCCTGTTGATCCACACTGTCATAGTATAGCTTCAAAAGCTGGAGCCAACACCACATCATCACCCAACTGCGTGAGAATCAGTTTGATAGTGCCATATGCATTAGTAGATGTCACATGGAGTTTCATAGAACTGACTCTAAGGGATGGAAAGAGCTAGTGAGGCCAATGTGGCAGCCCCTGGTGGTGTCCAGAAAGATATTAATAATTTAACTACCTTGTCAAAAGGGACCAGTTGGACCAGCTAATGAATAATTGGATCCCACCAGTTAGGTCCTCTCCAGGAAGAAGGCTTATTTCAGAATCTTTGGAGAGCATGGATGCAGGATTTTTTTGGAAGATGGACTGCAGCAAAATGATTAAAAAGTTATTTCCCATCCAAAAATACATATACTTTAAAAAGGAGTTATGTACTTTATTGAAACAGGCAGGAACTTGTATACCTCGTAGAATAAAATGGTTCCAGTAATTCAATTAGTCTGTGTAGAGTAACAAAAGATAACGTAGTTAAGATTGGAAGGTCAGCTAACCTAATCACTCAGTAGGATACCCCATTGTGGAAGTTTTTTTTTATATGTAATCTTGTAATTCATATACTGTGATTTAATTATTGTTTGCAAAGGCAGGGATAAGAGGCACATTGTGAAATTAACAAGCTGTTAGCCACACAATGCAAACAAAAAACAGACACATTTGGTATTCAATGGGGATGACGGTCTCCAGACCCTAGATAGTCCAAACTGGAAAAAATATAATTATCACAGGGTTAGCCTTGGCTGGGATCAACAAAGCCTAGGGGTGTTGTGTTCGTCTTGTGCTGGCCCAGGGAAGGGATTTCCTTTGGGAAGGCTGGACTGCACCTTTGGGGAGAAAGAGAAGTAGGTACCATAATACTTATTACAGGATTCTCCCCCTATGGGGCTGTTGTCACAACCACCCCATCTGAGGTGTCCTATTACCTGGGAAGGCCATCCGTGTGCTGATAAGTTCTGCCCTGCCTGTATTGGATAGTAAAGTTATACGTTTGCAGGGCCAGGCTCCATCTCAACAGGCGACCATTGTCCCCGGTCACCCTGTTGAGGCAGCACAACGGGTTGTGGTCTGTGACCACCACAAGCTCTCACCTCAGAAGGGAGAGAGAGAGAGGTTGCCAGCTTCCATTTTCTTGGGTTGGTGCTGAAATTACTTTTTTTTTTTTGGCTGCACTCATAATTTAAAACGTTTTGTTTGTAGGAAAAATGAGTTAAATTCTCTTTTTAATGAGTTTTGAGCATGTCACATATATTGCAGAGTGTTTGAATTGGCTCAGAATAGACATTCCCTGAAGCACAATCAATTAACCTCTCTATTTAGTGACTTTTTTCTTTTTATAATTACTGATAATATATAGGATGGTGTGATTTATGACTTCTCATTTTAACATGTCTTAAAAAAAGGGCCTTGAAGTTTATGGAAATGATCTGTCTCACTTGTTGCATGCTGGTTGTTCCCCTCACCCCATTGTTAGGATTTAGTGCTAATTTCCAATATTGCACGGTAAAGCCACCATTGCACAAGGAGTAGGATTGTTTCCCCTGATTTATGATCGCCTGGGGAAAGGTCACTTTTACATAGCACCTGTCAGGGCAGCCATGATCCTCCCTGGCTCTGGCTGTTTGTGACCTCACATCAAGCCAGCGCCTGGTGATTTACTTACTCCCCAGGGAATACTTTAGCCTTTATCTTCTAAGTTATGTATCAGTTCCTTTGGCTGCAGTGACACTTGCCTAATAGGAGCTGTCACTTCTCCCCTCCTGCCTGATTCGTCCTGGAGAGCCGATCTCTCCTCTCGGTGATGGCTAACTCTCTTCTGTCTCTGCTGATCTGTTGCACTTGGCTCTTTTGCTGTTCTGTCATTTATAGTAAACATAAAAAGAAGTAGGTCATGTGTTCTAGGAAAACCTCACATGTTTATGAAATATGCTGCAAACTAATAACATTTGCCCCTGTCTAAGCCACAAAAAAAGCTTTTTTGAAACCAGCCTAATTTTTGGTATTTGTTTGCCTATAGAGTGTTTCCATCTTGTCTGACTTTACTACTTCCGGAGGGCAAATTTTATCTACAGGACTGTGGAAAGATGGGCTAGGGGTTTGTTAAATCATTGGATACTTATCCATGTGTTTATTGTACCCCTAGCATTACTGAATCTGCTGATGCTGTACAAATTACAATTTAATAATAACCTGCCACTTCCTCCGCACATCCTCAGAATCTGGCAGCTTGCATAAGTGTAAGCCATGTCTTGCAGAAATGTAAATGCCTGTCTCTCACATGGCACGCCTTAACAGCGCACCATCATCAGGGCGCTGAGAACTGCGCCCTGATGACGCTCTGCACTCTAGCCTGCATCCCATCTGCCACAGAGGCCCCCATTTCATATTTACTGGACCTGCTTGGCAAGGTAAGGGTCTGACAGTGTGCCATATGGGCCAGGCATTGTGTGCATGTGTCACCAGGAGCATGTTGCGTTGCATGTTTATCATGTATGTAGTGATACACATGTATTGCAACATGCTCCTAGTGACACATGCTCACAGTGACATTACATACAATATGCTCCTCGTGACACATGTCAGTCCCACATGGCACACTGTCAGCCCCTTATCTTAGCCTTGGCAGCCTCCAGCAAGCAGCTCCAGTAAATATGAGATGCAGGCTGGAGCGCAGAGCGTCATCAGACCGCAATTCTTGGCGCCCTGATGATGGCGTGCTGGTCTGCATCGCTCGGAAGACGTTCCACCGTCTCTCATACCACCTTCACCAGAGAATCACAGATGCCTCAAGATCATCATATTTTTTCTAAAAAAAAATAGCTTAATGACATTGTCCTACCTAATTATGCTCTTAATCTGACTCATTTTTAATTTTATTTAGTTTTTACCATACAGTATATGTTTCCTATGTATACATATTTACCATTAAATTCAAAAGAATTGTTCTTTCGGTGGACCAGTTCAGTTTGTCGCACATAATCTATTTATAATCTTCCCTACCACAGCTTTCTTGTTTGTTCCCTTTGGACGACAGATTTTAGACCTATATATTTTGAATACATTACCTTACGTTGTTTAAATCTCATGCTGCCCTGCAATATGTGTCCTGGCACCCAAACACTCTTGTACCATTTATAGAATAATTGCTGGCAAGACTTTTTGATACCTTTTTTTTTAAAGTAGGGCAGAAACAGAAAAAAAATTGTTTATTTTTCTTGATATTGCATAAAAACATTATTTTATTAAATTTAAATGTATACATTTAATATATATATATATATATATATATATATATATATATATATATATATATATATATATATATATATATATATATATATACACACTTATTCTTATCTTAAAATGTTGAAAGGACCACTGTACTTTGGGGAAAAACTAAATCTGTTTGAAGTCTGTAACAAATTAACATTTGTAGCAGCTGCATAATCTGGACATATAAAAAATAAATCCTTATTTTTGTAGACCCTGCTTCGGCCTGAAGGATGCCATGTTTGTGCCTTCCATACTTTCTTGAGGCTTGAAGATTGAGATGGCATTTTCAACTAAGTGTTATTATGAGTGGGAGGAGGTAGATTGGTAGATTCAAATAAGAATTGAGCATATTAACCCCCCCTCCCCTCATGCTTTGTAGATGGCAGCTTACACTGCTTTATAATTTGGTCTAATGCCTTGTAAGGAAATGTTACTGTCATGGCAGCTTTCATGCACTAGCAGAATCTACTAAAATAAAGATTGTTTTTTTTCTTTCTGAAAACTATTTTATGCCCATGAATTAAACATATAACCATTTTCCTTATCTACTGTAGTCTACCAACGGTTTTATCACACAGCCTGAAATTCTTTTGATCACTTTGTATGGATCAATATGACCAGAAAGCATGGAGTTAAGTGCTTTTCATTCCCAAGGGTGCGCATGTTGCTAATGGGCAATGTGGATGTATCTTTTATATTTATGGTTGCCTATATAAAGCCGCAGGTGCTGACATAGGCTGGCTGGAGGTCAGAAGTCATCTTCCCAGATCAAACACAGACATCTTTACGATAGAGCCTGCCACAAACATCATTAAATACAATGGACTTAATTCAATGCTGGCAATACAAGAGGAGTGAATACGCTTACCTACTCTGCAGATATGAAAGAGCACCTTATAATTGGTGTATATAGAAATGT